>CAUYLG010016015.1:0-28082 GCA_963573385.1 Cacajao melanocephalus
TAACAATCGAAGTGACAATATATCCACAATGTGGCCTCTGGCCCTGGGAATGTCCGGAGACTCGCACTCCCCTCTCAGCCCGGGAGATGATTTACGGGACCCCCTAAATGTGTGGATCCCTTCACACCCACCCCCGCCACATACCCTTACCCGAAAGAAAGGTATAAAAGGTATTGACACCCTCCCTCCGGGGCCACAGGTTGGAGAGACGTGAGTCCTCTGTGGTCAGCGGCAATAAAGACCCTGCAATTTGGCCTACTTTTGTCTTGGTGTTAACTTTCTATGCTCGGTTCAGTACAACATTCTGAGCATTTAACAGCACTTGAGATCCTTCTAAGACATTCTAAACTAGTACTCTGAGTTTATCACCAATTGTTATTAGGGTGCAGCTGCATCAGAAATACAGCGGATGAGGAGCCACCCAGTCTGACCACTCCCAATGCATCAAGGCGCTTTTATCTCCCGAGCACTGAGGACATAGAGCAATTAAAATCACTCCATATTCTGAGAACCTAGGCAGAGCCTAGGGTGTTCCGTGATCTCTGCCCTGCAAGGCTTTTCTCCTCCTTGCCAGCTCCCATCTGCAAAGACCCTCCCAGATCTTGTGAGCAGAGGTCGCCTCCCTTCTCAGAGATCTTTGCATAAGCCCTCTTTACGAGACCCTCATGCAGTCTCCAAGTTGAGAAGGCATTCGTGGGACCAGAGCAGTATCTTGCCCTCTCTGCAGCCACCCCGAGGTGTTCCCTGTTGTTACTGCGCTCTCGGATGGTCTTTACCTTAGGCCTCCTGTTGCTGTTTGATTTCTAATTAACTGCACCAGTAATATAGTTTAGTTTGGTATGTAAACTTCAGTGTATTCTGAGCCAAGCAAGCTTATAATTATTTAGCTAGAATTAACATAGGTCTCTCCCTGGCCATCTTGACCCACAAAAAGACATTCAGAGAGAGACATCAGGGTTGCATATGCACACAGCAAAGGCCACAAGACAGTAAGCAGGCAGCCCTCTTCAAGCCAAGGACTGCAAGCATCAGGAGAAATTAATCCGGCCAACACCTTGACCTTTACTTCTAGCCTCCAGAACTGTGAGAAAATATATTTCTCTCTTTCTTTTTTTTTTTTTTTTGTCTTAGGCCAAGTCTCACTGTTGCCCAGGCTGGAGTGCAGTGGCGCTATCTCGGCTCACTGCAACCTCCACCTACTGGATTCAAGCAATTCTCCTGCCTCAGCCTCCCAAGTAGCTGGGACTACAGGCATGCGCCACCACGCCCAACTAATTTTTGTATTTTTAGTAGAGATGGGGTTTCACCATGTTGGCCAGGCTGGTCTCAAAATCCTGACCTCAGGTGATCTGCCTGCCTTGGCCTCTCAAAGTGCTGGGATTACAGGCGTGAGCCACCACACTCAGCCCATTTCTGTTATTTAAACGACTCAGTGTTATTTTGTTGTGGCAGCCCTAGTCAACTCACACATACAAAACGTTATTTTTTTCCTGAACTGTTCAAAAGGAAGTTGCAGGCATGGTCCTTCAATCTGGAAGCAAGTGCAATATATTCTCTTACATTTTCGCAATGCAATTATTTAAATCAGGAAATCCAATTTCATGATACAATGCTATTAGCTAATTGCAGACTTTATTCATATTTTGCCAATTGTCTTATAATGTCATCTGTAGCAAAGAGAGAAAAAAAGAAGAAAGAAAGAGAAAAAAAAGAAAGACAAAAAGGTTTTGGTCCAGAATCTAATCCAGAATCAACAGCATTTAGCTGTCATGTCTAGGCTCCTTTAATTGAAAACAGTTTCTCATTCTTTGTCTTTCATGGCCTTCTCGCTGTCAAGAGTACAAGTGATTTATCTTGTAGACTATCACTCACTTTGGGCTTGTCTGATATTTCCTTGTGAATAGATTAAGATCTACAAGTGTGTTCCAGCACTTCAGGACTGTTTTTCTTTTCCCTGGACAGGTTTAACACTCTAATCTGTGATCTCTTTTCTCAATGTGAAATGAAGAATCTGTAACCACTTTTAGGAGACTCATTGGTTTAGAAAACTCACTTTATTAAATATACAGACTTGTTAAGAGCTACGAAGTGATGTATCTCCTCAGTGCATCCTATCAGAAGGCACACAATGTATGTTCCATTACTGGGTGGTGCTAACTTTGATTACTTGGTTGAGGCAGTAACTGTCAGGTTTCTTCACCGTAAATTTACCATTTTGCTTTTTTCTTTGAGACGGAATCTCACTCTGTTGCCTAGGCTGGAGTGCGATGGCATGATCTTGGCTCACTGCAACTTCCATGTCCCAGGTTCAAGCGATTCTCGTGCCTCAGTCTCCCCAGTAGCTGGGACTACAAGTGGGCGCCACCACACCTGGCTAATTTTTTGTGTTTTTAGTAGAGACAGGGTTTCACCACGTTGGCCAGCCTGGTCCTGAACTCCTGGCTTCAGGTGATCCGCCACCTCAGCCTCCCAAAGTACTGGGATTACAGGTGTGAGCCACCGCGCCCGGCCCTCCTTTTTTGTTCTTAAGTTTCTTTGCGGGAGAGATACTTTGAGACTATGCAAAAGGTTTTCAAGAAAAAATACAGGGAGCCCAGCTAAATTTGAAGTCCAGATAAACCACAAATACTTTTTAAAGTATAAATATCTCCCAAAAATGTTTATCTAAAATTCTAATTTGATTGGGCATCTTGCGTTTTTATTTGCTAGATCTGGCAACTCTCTATGTAAATATCTTGCTCCTCATCCAACTTTCACCCAGTTGTTTTGACATCCGTTGCTGACTCTTGTAGGGAACCAGCCCCTACACCCCACCCATGTGTACCCTGAGTTCGGGGGTGACAAAAGAATGAGAAAAAGATTAAGAATGAAAGTTGGACCAGAGGCCCATCACTTTGTACTGGTGGCAGTGAAGGCCCCGAGCTTAGGTTCCCTACAGTATTTATGGGTTACAATCACTTTGAGCAGTCAGCAGATGGGGTGAAGGTGAAGCGATAGTGGAGAGAGGGTGGCATGACCCTGGAGCAATCTTCGGTGAACAGAAACTGGCGTCATTCTAGATTGCTAGCAGTGGCGGCTTTGTGAGAAACTTTGAAAAGCAGAAGCATGTGGTTATCTAAAGATTGTATTCTAGGCGCAGGCGCAGCCGGAGGGAGTGAGTCTCACAAGGAGTCTACAAGTCTGGTTACTTTGTAATGCTACAAAAGGGGTTTTAAGTCCTTGAGCATGTTATGTACTGTAACAGAGTCAAGGGCACTCTGCACCTGGAACATGGAGGCTTAGAGAAGTGTGCCTCCCCAGTGGCCTGACGCAGTTTGCCGCGGTTTACTGTTCCCAGTACTTGTAACCAATTTATGTAGGCACTCTGTAAGCCCTTCCTCCACTGCCATTTCCCCTAACAACTCTTAATCAGTTTTTACTATGATTTTGCTAAATGGTGATTTTTCTAACTCCATAATTCCTTCTACTTCTATTCGTTGGTATTCTATCAGCTTGTCTTTTCATCCACCTTTTCCAGTGCTTGGCACACGTTAGGCGCTCAGATAATTGTTCAAGGAATGAATGAACGAACTTTTCTCGTGCTGTCTGGGCTTCGGTGACACTAGCCGCGTCAGGCAGGGGCTTGACTTCCTCAGCCAATCATGGCATGTTGCCGAGGCGTCAGCGCCTTACTACTGGGCCTCGCTCCAGGCTCTTCTTGCTCCAATCAAAAGCAGGGCTCTTCCGGACTTCGCTAACGTTTCATAAAGAAAACCGGTTGGCTCCTTCGGCTCCAGAAGCCTCAACAGACAGCCAGTGGCGTGTGGCAGGGACCAATGGGTGGCGGAGGGAGGCGGGGCCTGCCACGAGGCCGCAGTATAATTGCTCGGCCCGCGCGCGCGCTTCCCTCCCGGCTCGGTCACTGGCGTGGGCTATGTCTGCGCCGCCGCTCATGTCCGCTTTGGCTGTCCGACTGCTGCAGTCTGCGCAGAGATGCTCCCTCCGCCCTCGCGCCTTCCACCTCGCCGCAGTTCGGTAAGAGGGTCAGAGAACTCGGTCAGCGCGGAAAGCCCAGGGGAACGGAAGGCGAGGGGCATGCCGGGCCCCCGAGGGACACCGAGGGATGTCCTTCCCCGAACATCTCCGCTCCGGCGGTGGTGGCCGCTGAGGGGTGTGGTGGGGCGACGTGGCACCGAGCGCCGCCGCAGCCCTTGACTGGGGCGTTTGCTCGGCGCGGAGGGCTGGTGCCCGAAGCCCGCCTTTCAGAGGGAGCCGCTCCGGCGACTCGGGGCGTCGCCGGGGCTCTTGGCCAGTGGGCGGGCGGGACGGGGGTGGCGTGCGGAGCGAAGGCGAAGGTGCCAGTTTATGCGGGGCCTTCCGATAGCTGCCGGCCGCCCCTGGCTGGGATGCCGAAAGTCGTCTTGTGGGGAGCAGGCGAGGATTCCAAAAGAGCAGCCCTCAGCTGTCCCTTGCGGGGACCCTAGCGGCGGAGGGCGCTGCTGCAGCTGATGAAATCCCTGATCCGACTTGCTCGGGGTCCCCGTGCCGCCCTCCTCCCTCCCCCGGTGGGAGTGGCCCGCACTGCTGCCGTCCCTTCCGGAACTTGAATGGACTCTGGACACCCAGGCTTTGGCTACAGCGCACCCGAGCCGGTCAGTGCCGGGCTGAGTACCTGGAGGTGTCAAACTCCTGGGAGGCTCCTAAGCCTTAGGGAAAGGGGGCATGGAGAGTGACAAGTACCCACGTTTCAGCGGCACTGGCAGAATTTCAATCTTATAAGATGAAGAGTTCTGGAGATGAATGGTGGTGATGGTTGCACAACATTATGAACGTATTTAATGCTACTGAACTGCACTTAAAAATGGTTGGGGCCGGGCGTGGTGACGCGCGCTGAGGCTGAGGCATGAGAATTGCTTGAGCCTGGGAGTTCGAGACTACAATGATGGTGCCACTGCACTCCAGTCTGGGCAACAGAGCGAGACACTGTCTTAAAAAAAAAAAAGGTTAAGTTTTATATTATATGAATTTTACCACAATAAGAAAATTGGAAAAAAATGTACTGGGGCGGAGAAAAGGAAAAGCTCTGTTTGCATTTTTGGATTTCCTTGGGAAGGTGATTTGGTCAATCATTAGAGCGTTGGCATTGTTGGCATTGTTAAAGCCCTGCACCTTATAACATTAGCCCCTTTTTTTCATCTAACGTTCGCTGTGTGCCAGACACTATGCCAAGCTGTGCAAATTCAGAGATGATAAAAACTGTTCTTAGTAGAACTGACCTTCTTGACAAGGGTCGGAACATGGGTGTAATTTCCAGTCAGTGCAGAAATGCTGTTAGAAACATTTCAAAGGAGCTTGCTTGTTGGAGCAATGAGTTCTTGAAGGAAGACGTGGGAGGGGACTTTCAGGGCTGTCCTTGGTCTGACTCTGACCTGCCCCATCTTTCATTGCTGTATGTTCTCTCCCCGTCTCCCTCGTCCTGAGTGCTGGCCTCCTGTGACTGTGGACCAGACCTTTAGGCTTCCATGGTTGAAAAGAGATTTATAAAGATGCTTTCATTCATTACCTAAAGAACTGGACCAGTTTGCCTACACTCTCCAATAACAAATAACAAATGCTCTTTTCACCTACCTTTCTGAAAGAACAAGTAAACTTCATCCACATCTCCGAAAGCAATCCATATTATCTGTACTGCTCATTTGGTATTTACAGTTCCCACGTATTGCTTTCTTACTGCTGGCTGCGTACATGTGAAAGTTATATCTTTTTAAAAATACGAGTCTGCGTTCCTTTTTGTTTTTCTTTATTGGTTGGTATGAGAGTTTCAGGAACATAAACCTCATAGCTGGAGAAATAGTAGCCTTAGAGACAGTGGGGTTACAGAGTAAGTGAACTTTAGAGGCAGAAGTTTGCCTTTAAATCTTTTTTCTACTATCTTCAGTTTCGTCTTCGGTATAGCAGTGTTATCATAGCCCCAAGGTAGCAGAGTAATATATATAAAAGTCTAAGCAAAATACTTAGTGTTTAATAGGTGTTTGTTTCATTCTCCCTTATGTTTTCCTTCACTCTTTATTTTCCCATTAGTTGATAACAGAACCTCCCCAAATCACTTGATTTTGAATTGTAAAATGCCCTGATAGTAAGTTCTCATGGAAAATTACAGCACTGTAAGCTATTGAATTAAAAGCAAAGTGAGGATGCTACTCACTTGGATTTTAGTTTTGAATTTTATTTTATTTTTTGAGACAGTCTCACTTTGTTGCCCAGGCTTGGAGTGCAATGGTGCAATCTTGGCTCATTGCAACCTCTGCCTCCCGGGTTCAAACTGTTCTGCCTCAGCCTCCTGAGTAGCTGGGACTACAGGCGCACACCACCACACGCAGCTAATTTTTGTATTTTTAGCAGAGACGGGGTTTCACTATGTTGGCCAGGCTGGTCTCGAACTCCTGACCTCAAATGATCTACCCGCCTCGGCCTCCCAAAGTGTGGGGATTACAGGCGTGAGCCACAGTTTTGGATTTTATTTGAACAGTCCTCTTGACTTCTTCTTCCTGTTCAGTTGATTACTTATTTTAATGGGAATTTTTTTCTTTTTCTTTTTCTTTTTTTTTGGCAGGGGAATCTCTTGGTCAGGTTGGAGTGCAGTGGTGCAAGCAAGGTTTACTGCAGCCCTGACCTCCTGGGCTCAAGTGATCCTCTCACCTCAGTTTCCTGAGTAACTGGGACCACAGGAGTGCACCACCATGCTTGGCAATTTTTTTTTTTTTTTAACTTTTAGTAGACACGGGGTCTCACCATGTTGCCCATGCTAGTCTTGAACTTTACCTCCCAAAATGCTGGGATTACAGACCTGCACCACCATGCCCAGCCCTGGGAATTTTTTCTAAACACATCTGTGAACGCATTTAATTCTGGGATAAATGTTAGCTAATATAGTTATAATTTTGGATTCCCCATGAGACTTAGCTGAGTCTCCATCTCCCTGTTTATTTTGGGGTAGCAGTTAATCTGCCCCTTGGCAACAGAGATGATGCTAAGTTAGTTAATGACTTGCTCCCAAGGCTGTGTTTCACATTTTCCAGAGTTGTGGGTAGCAGGGGAGGGCTGACAGTTAAACTATGAAAGATATTCATTGCATGTGGCTTTGTTTTTGGTTCTTGTTACTCTTTGACTTTCTTTTTTAAAAAAAAAATTGGCATAACAGCCAGAATCTGTTTTTGGAAGCAAAGTCTGGGACTTGGAACACTGGCTTTTCCCAGAACCCTGTGTTCTTAACTTTACTATATGATTTATTTTATTTTATTTTTTATAAAGACGGGGTTTCACCATCTTGGTCAGGCTGGTCTTGAACTCCCGACCTGAGGTGATCCGCCCGCCTTGGCCTCCAGAGTGCTTGGATTACAGGCGTGAGCCACCATGCCCGGCCTACTGTATGATTTTATCTGAATGTGCTAATACCATTTTCTCTAAGTTTACTGCTTTCAAAAGAAACTTTTTATGAGGTGCAAGCTAAGTCATTCTCACTGAGTATATATACATATAGTATATATACTTATATATCTCCTTATGAGTGTGTGTAGATGTATCTATTATATTTTAAGGTTACATGTATATATGTATAAAACCAAGAGAAAGGAGTAAGAAATTAGTTTTATTGAACATATATGCCTGGCACATTACATATGTTTTTTCATTCAGTATACATGACTGTTATAAGGCCTTTTAAAGTAGTCTGTCTGTAGTATTCCATGATTGGGAATGTATTTTTGGCCTAGGGTGGGCGTTCCAAGTACTAATATAAATCAGGAATGTTGCCAGGTATATTTGTATCAGCAAAACCCTTTTAAGGAAGTCCTCTTCAACTCTTAATTCTGAAATGGAATTGTGAATATTAATGTTTTCAATTTCTTCATATACCATGGGTATAAATTAAATGCTGTTATACTTTGTGCCATGCTAGTATCATTATGTAAAATCTGGGTAAAAGTATTTGATTTGCTATAAGATTATAATAACTTTCTTCTTTTTTTTTGAGATGGAGTTTCGCTCTGTCACTCAGGCCAGAGTGCAGTGGCGCGATCTCGGCTAACTGCAACCTCTGCCTCCTGGGTTCAAGATATTCTCCTACCTCAGCTCCTGAGTAGCTGAGATTACAGTTACACGCTCCTGCCACCATGCCCGGCTAATTTTTGTGTTTTTAGTAGAGATGGGATTTCGCCATGTTGTCCAGACAGGTCTCAAACTCCCGACCTCAAGTGATCTGCCAGCCTTGGCCTCCCAAAGTGGTAGGAGTACAGGTGTGAGCAACTATGCCTGGCCAGATTGTGATAATTTTTTTTTCTTTTTAAGATGGAGACTCTCTGTCTCCCAGGCTGGAGTGCACTGGTGCGGTTTCAGCTCACTGCAACCTCCGCCTCCTGGATTCAAGTGATGCTCCTGCTTCAGCCTCCTGAGTAGCTGGGATTACAGGCACGTGCCACCATGCCCAGCTAGTTTGTGTATTTTTAGTAGAGACGGGGTTTCACCATGTTGGCCAGACTGGTCTCAAACTCTTGACCTTGTAATTTACCCGCCTCAGCCTCCCAAAGTGCTGGAATTACGGGCGTGAGCCACTTCTCTCGGCTGATAATTTCTCAATACTTCACAAGATGCAGTACCGATTAAGATAAAGTTTAGATATAAGATTACTGCATTGTATCCAAGATGTTGAGATTTGGTTTAAAGTTGGTATTTAGTCATAATGCAGTAAAAAGCATTTGAAGGCTTAAAGATTTAGAAAGCCTTAAAATCCCTTTTAAATTAGCAGTTACTGGCCAGGCGCAGTGGTGGGTGCCTGTATTCACAGCTACTCCAGAAGCGGAGGCTGGGGAATTGCTTGAACCTGGGAGGTGGAGGCTGCAGTGAGCTGAGATCACGCCACTGCACTCCAGCCTGGGTGACAGAGCAAGAGTCTGTATCAAAAAATGAAATAAAATAAATTAGCAGTTATCTTGAGAATTAATTTTATCTGACCCCTACAGGATATTCAGTACCTTGATGTTAGGTTTGAGAGTACAAGAGAAAATTGCTTCATTGGTCTTGAGATTAGAGCAGTCCTCATGACACCAAGGACAGAGATCTAAAGGGAAAGACTTGTTTTTATGGGATCATTTTACTTAAGGAAGATATGCTTATCTATATTATTTTATTTTATTTCATTTTATTTTTTTGAGATGGAGTCTCACTCTGTCACTCAGGCTGGAGTGCAGTGGGGTGATATTAGCTCACTGCAACCTCTGCCTCCCGGGTTCAAGCAATTCTTCTGCCTCAGCCTCTCGAGTAGCTAGGATTACAGGCACGTGCCACCATGCCTGGCTAATTTTTGTATTTTTAGTAGAGAGGGGGTTTCGCCATGTTGGCCAGGCTGGTCTCAGACTCCTGACCTCAAGCAATCCACCTGCTTTGGCCTCCCAAAGTGCTGGGATTACAGGTGTGAGCCACCGCACCTAGTCTATATTGTTTGTTTATTTAACTACAGAATATAATTTATCTATTTAAAAAGCACCATTAAAAAGTCAAAATAATTTGAAATACATGCCTGGCTGCTAATAACTGGGGCAAAACACAAACTACAAATGGCATATAAGCAGATAAAAACTATTTGGGCATGGTGGCTCATGCCTGTAATCCCAGCACTTTGGGAGGCCGAGGCGGGTAGATCAACTGGAGTTTCAAGACCAGCTTGGTGAATATGATGAAACCTCGTCTCTATTAAAAATACAAAAAACTAGCTGGGCTCAGAGTGGGCGTGGTGGTGGGCGCCTGTAATCCCAGCTACTCAGGAGGCTGAGGCAGGAGAATCGCTTGAACCTGGGAGGCAGAGGTTGTGGTGAGCTGAGATCCCGCCATTGCACTCCAACCTGGATACAAGAGCGAAACTTGTCTCAAAAAATAAAAACAAAAAACTATTTAACATCATGGTGAGGGATCAAACAATTGCAAATTAAACCTGCAGAAAACTTAGTAATGATTTGGGCGCTGGATGGTGTAGCAGTTAAGAACCAGACTGATGTGAGACTCAGCTTGACCAAGCACTAGCTGTCAGTCACTTAAATTCTCTGAGCTTCAAATTAATGATAATAGTGATTTCTATCAACTTTATCCCCCTACATATGTAGCTGGACATGTTTATTTATTTACTTAGCAGAGACAGACTTTCGCCATGTTGCCGAGGCTGGTCTCAAACTCCTGGGCTCAAGCCATCCTCCCGCCTCGGTGTCCAGAAGTGCTGAGATTACAGGCATGAGCCACTACACCTGGCAGAGTTTTACTTTTTATAAAAATTCAAGTTATTTGGTTTTGTGACTCTGTTGCCTTTTGCAGAAATGAAGCCGTGGTCATTTCTGGAAGGAAATTGGCCCAGCAGATCAAGCAGGAAGTGCGGCAGGAGGTGGAAGAGTGGGTGGCCTCAGGCAATAAACGGCCACACCTGAGTGTGATCCTGGTTGGGGAGAATCCTGCAAGTCACTCCTATGTCCTCAACAAAACCAGGGCAGCTGCAGATGTGGGTATGTGTCATACGCCGACTGCTGTTGCTCAGTTGAGGTTTATATGAGGCAAAGTCCATTGTAATTTATGATTTCTTTTTTCTGATTAGGAAACCCAAGCAGAGGAGGCTAATGTGATTGAACTGTATCCCAAAACTTTGTCATAGGAAATCAGGCCATATCTTTTGGGGTTTATAGACTAGGGCAGGAGATACTGGTTTAGTATTCTCTGTGGCTTCTGGAAAGAATATAAGCCAGGTTCTTTTCTTAATCTTTACATTTGATAGGTGACCTTGAACACATTTTACATTTGCTTTCCTTGAGCAACAATGGGTCTCTCCAGCAGAGGTGTTTGAGTGTTTGCAGTTTCAAGCCTTAAAGGCTTAGGGGGAATGATTGAGCAATACAGTTTTAGGAGACCTCAGTGATGAGGCCAGGAACACAGTCATAGATTTGAAGGAAATGACTCTGACTTCTGGGAAATAGCTTTCAAGTTCTTCACTGATTGGTTCTAAAGATAACGGTGCAGTTTAGAAGCAGTTCGGGTCTGGATGATGGGGTTTGTGTTCTAGGCCTCATGGTACCACAGATGACTGTGTGGCTGTGGACAAGAGGTGGGTAGGCAGGCTCAGATATGCCTCTGACTGTCCATCTGTGGGCCTGTGGTCTGAGCAGCAGGTGGCCTTTACTTCTGAAGGGCTGTGAAACCACTGGTGTGGCTGGGTGGGGTTACTGGTCTGTGAGCCCGTGGTATCCTCTGCTCTTTATCTTTGAGGATTGAGGCCTCCTGCTCTTTTAATTGAAAGCCTTTAGAAGCCTCTAGAAAATGGCGGGCCATGGCATTTTTTTCTTTTTTTTTTGAGATGGAGTCTTGCTCTTGTTGCCCAGGCTGGAGTGCAATGGCACCATCTCAGCTCACTGCAACCTCGGCCTCCCAGGTTCAAGCAATTCTCTTGCCTCAGCCTCCCAAGTAGATGGGATTATAGGCATGAGCCACCACACCGGGCTAATTTTGTATTTTTAGTAGAGACGAAGTTTCTCCATGTTGGTCAGGCTGGTCTTGAACTCCCAACCTCAGGTGATCTGCCTGCCTTGGCCTCCCACAAGTGCTGGGATTACAGGCATGAGCCACTGTACCCAGCCAAGCCATGGCATTTTAAGATATTGGGAAGTAGTGTGGTGCAGAAAAAAGAACGTGGATTTTGGAACCGAAAAGACTGGCTGTATTATTAGCTTGCTTATTTTTAAACCTCTGAGCCTCAGTCTGTAAGGTTAATAAGAATTGCGTAGAATGAGGTATACAGGATGTGTTAAGCTAGTATTCTCTAGTGTGTATGTTTATGAAGTTACTTTTTTAGGTTCTTGAGCTACTTCGGTTTTTAGGGGTGAGTGTGATGATACAAAACCTATATGATAGCCAAGTATGGTAGGCAACATAGCAGTGCTCATTAAATGCCTCAAACTTTTTTTTAATCTCAAAATTTCTTATAATAGGAATCAACAGTGAGACAATTGTGAAACCGGCTTCAATTTCAGAGGAAGAATTGTTAAATTTAATCAATAAATTGAATAATGATGATAATGTAGATGGCCTCCTTGTTCAGCTGCCTCTTCCAGGTGAGTTTTGGACTCCACCATTTAAAATGATTTCTGCTGCTTCTGCTTCTTTTCTTTTTCTTTTTCTTTCTTTTTTTTTTTTTTTGAGACAGAGTCTCTCTCTCTGTTGCCCAGGCTGGAGTGTAGTGGCATGATCTTGGATCCTTGCAACCTCTGCCTCCTGGGTTCAAGCGATTCTCCTGCCTCAGCCTCCTGAGTAGCTGGGATTACAGGCATGGGCCACCACACCTGGCTAATTTTTTTTGTATTTTTAGTAGAGATGGGGTTTCACCATGTTGGTCAGTCTGGTCTCGAACTTCTGACCTCTGGTGATCCACCCAGCCTTTCCCCTCCCCTCCCCACCCCTTCTGTTCCAAGTCTTGCTTTATTACCCAGGCTGGAGTGCCGTGGTACAGTCATAGCTTATTGCATGCTCAAAGCCCCTGGGTTCAAGGGATCCTCCTGCCTCAGCCTCCTAAATAGCTAAGACTAGGGTATGTGCCACCACACCTAGCTAATTTTTACATTTTTCCCAGAGATGGAAGTCTCCCTGTGTTGCCTGGGCTGGTCTTGGACTCCGTACTTCCCAAAGTGCTGGGATTACAGGCATGAACTACCATGCCCTACCTAAGATGATTTCTCAGGAGTAAAGAGGCCTTGTTACTTTATACACCTGGCTCTTCATGTGGATTTGGCTTAAAGGCAAAGTAAATTCAAAAGAGTGACTATTTTATTAGAAATGGGACAGATCTACTCAGAATACCAATTGACCCTTGATTTAGCATTGTGGTCTTGATACAAAGGACAGTGGAGGGAAGCAGCTGTGATAGACGATACTGGCTTTGCTCTTGGTGTTTGGCTTTGCTTATGTGAGTTCTTTCCATGCAGATGAAGTACATCTCAGAGGCAGGCTGTAGAAGAATGGATATTCTTGACAAAGCACATAAGCTGGAGTCAGGCAGTGCTGACTATGCAGTGGTGATTTAAGGCAGCTGTGCTGATTTCTTTTTCAGAGCATATTGATGAGAGAAAGATCTGCAATGCTGTTTCTCCAGACAAGGATGTTGATGGCTTTCATGTAATTAATGTAGGGCGAATGTGTTTGGACCAGTATTCCATGTTACCGGCTACCCCATGGGGTGTGTGGGAAATAATTAAGCGAACTGGTAGGTATATCCCAGAATTGTATGTCTGTGTTAATATTATAAAAGTAGTACCTGCAAATGGTAAAAACTCATAGTTACAAAGAGTGGAAACCCCACCCCATATCCTCTAGTCCTGTTCCCCAGAGTTTACCTCTCTTAACATGTTTGTTTGTTTGTTTTTGATTGAGTGTCTCGCTCTGTCACCCAGGCTGGAGTGAAGTGGCTCACTGCAGCCTTTGCCTCCCGGGCTCAAGTGATTCTCGTGCCTTGGCCTCCTGTGGAGCGGGATTACAGGCACGCCCCACCACGCCAGGCTAATTTTTGTATTTCTAGTAGAGACAGATTTCACCATGTTGGCCAGGCTGGTCTCGAACTGACCTCAAGTGATCTGCCCCCTCAGCCTCCCAAAGTGTTGGGATTACAGGCATGAGCCATCGTTGCCCGGCCTTAACCTTTGCCTCTGACAGTTTTTGCTCTTTAATCCAGAAGCCTCCGTGAAGGAAACTTTCTTTTTTTCAAATTTTTAAAAATTTTCTTTCTTTATGCCCTACTCTACTAGTAGTGAAGGAAACTTTCTATTTTTCTTTTTAATTTTCTCTTTAAGAGTCAAAGGTTTCGCCATGCTGCCCAGGCTGGTCTCAAACTCCTGGCCTCAAGCAGTCCTCCCTCCTGCTGGGATTACAGGTGTGAGCCACCGCCCAGCCCTCAGTGAAAGATTTAATAGTGGTGACAGTGCACATTCCTGTAATACTTTGTAGCCTACAGTGTGCTTTCTCCTATTTTCTTTTAGTCCTTATTTTGTGTAGCAAGTTACAGCTCCAATTGATGAGGCAATGAGCTCAGTGACTTCACTATCAAAATTGGGTTCATGTTCTAGGCCATCTGACTTTGTTTTCCTTTGGTGTTCATTCTAAGATGGATTGGCACTACTTTTAATGTAAATATATATATTTTTTGTAGGCATTCCAACCCTAGGGAAGAATGTGGTTGTGGCTGGAAGGTCAAAAAATGTTGGAATGCCCATTGCAATGTTACTGCACACAGATGGGGCACATGAACGTCCTGGAGGTAAGGAAATTGCTTTCAGGGAGCACTATCCTCTTCTCCCCATGTAAGAACTTTCAGAAGTCATCTTGTGCATGTTTGGAAGTATTAACTCTGTTATACTTTGTATTTGTTATAATTTTGTTAACAGACAATTCAGGGAATAACCTTTGTAGAGAAGCTGCACCCAGTGTCATCTGAGTTTCTTTATTATTCATTTATCATGTAACTAGCTTCAGAAATAAATTTAGTTTTGATAGAAGCATGATTATAGGAAATTAGAAAATTTCAGCTAGAGTTTTGATAGCTGGAACTAAGGAGCAGTTCTTATTCAAAGATAGTATCCTGTTCTGTGTCATTTAGTGGAAAAGATCTTAAGCCATTGCAAAGAATTGGATTGATATGACTGTAATGTGTCCTGTCAAGTTCTGTTAATTGGGTCTGAGGAAAAGCCTTGTCAGTCAGTTACCACGTAATTATTGTAATAATGATCTTACATGTTTCTATCAGAAATAATGGCAAGACTATATTTTCAATTATCTTTCAACATACTTAAAAAATCCAACCTTGAGTAATTTTAGTGATATTTTCCTTAGAAACAGTAAAATTCTTGAAAGGCTTTAAAGTAGGATGAATAAATTTAATTATATGACTCAAAATAGTCAAGCTGGAACCAATGGGTTAAAGCTATACAAAATTAGGTGTTAATTTAAGAAAACTAAATGACAATTAGCTGTCCAGAAAATATGGCACAAGCCATTAAGTCTTTTTTTTTTTTTTTTTGAGTCGGTTTTTCACTCTGTTGCCTGGGCTGGAGTGTAGTGGCGTGATCTCGGCTCACTGCAACCTCCACCTCCCAGGTAGCTGGGATTACAGATGTGCACCATGATGCCTGGCTAATTTTTGTATTTTTAGTAGATACGGGGTTTCACCATTTTGGCCAGGCTGGTCTCAAATTCCTGACCTCAGGTGATCTGCTCACCTCAGCCTCTCAAAGTGCTGGGATTACAGGCGTGAGCCACTGCGCCTAAGTCCAGAGATGTTGTGTTTCTACAGTGTTTGTAGTTTTTCAGAGAGGTTGAGTTTCCACAAAGACATGACTAGTTGAGACCTAATCCAATCCCAGCTTTGTGTCAGAAATCAAGACATCTAGTTTTTTTTTTTCTAGGTGATGCCACTGTTACAATATCTCATCGATATACTCCCAAAGAGCAGTTGAAGAAACATACAATTCTTGCAGATATTGTAATATCTGCTGCAGGTAAGAACACAAGGGAGACAGAAGGAAGGACTTTGCCTCAGGAGAGGAGGTTGTACCCCTCATCTTAGAATTTGCCTGCCTAGCTGCCATTCCATTCATCATTCCCCTCATAATGATTCTTTGAGCTGCCTACAAAGATGAGGATAGAGTTGTGATTGGAATACTGGTTTCAGGCATTCCATTATAGACTGGATGGGTGAATGTTATTTCTAAAGCTTCAAAATATTTATATTTACTGTATAAAGTTTAAATGGTTCCTTTTGTTTTCTGTCGGAAGCCAAAAATAAATAATAAAAGTAAGTGATTCCTTAATATTTTTAACAGGTTTTAATAAAACATGTTAATTAGTTCTTCTAGGTCTGAAATTGAAGTTAGATAAGAATCTGACAAGTTAATCTTTCCTGTCTCCATTTCCAGGCATTCCAAATCTGATCACAGCAGATATGATCAAGGAAGGAGCAGCAGTTATTGATGTGGGAATAAATAGAGTTCATGATCCCCTAACTGCCAAACCCAAGTTGGTTGGAGATGTGGATTTTGAAGGTAAATGGCATAATTTTATTTTAAAAACTGAAATCAATAAATACTACCTTTCATGGACATTCAGGATAGATTATTTACTTTTTATGTAACTTGTATGCTCATGTTACCTTGGTAATATTGTTTAGTATACTTTTTTTTTTTTGAGACAGAGTTTCACTCTTGTTGCCCAGGCTGGAGTGTAGTGGTGCAATCTCAAAGGCTCACTGCAGCCTCTCCCTCCCTGGTTCAAGCAGTTCTCCTGTCTCAGCCTCCAAGTAGCTGGGATTACAGGCACCTGCCACCACGCCCAGCTAATTTTTGTCTTTTTAATAGATACAGGGTTTTACCATCTTGGTCAGGCTGGTCTTGAATTCCTGACCTCAGGTGATCTACCTGCCTTGTCCTCCCAAAGTGCTGGGATTACAGATCTGAACCACCGTGCCCAGCCAGTATGCTTTTCTTTTTATTTTACTATTTTTTTGAGACAGTCTCCTTTTGTTGCCCAGACCTGGAGTGCAGTGGCACCATCTTGGCTCACTGCAACCTCTGCTTCACAGGTTTAAGTGATTCTTGTGCCTCAAGCCTCCCCAGTAGCCAGGATTACAGGCGTGCGCCATCACGCCCAGCTAATTTTTTGTATTTTTAGTAGAGACAGGGTTTTACCATGTTGGCCAGGCTGGTCTGGAACTCCTGGCCTCAAGTGATCAGCTTGCCTCAGCCCCCCAAAGTGCTGAGATTACAGGTGCTGAGATTGCAGGCGTGAGCCACTGCGCCTGCCCTTAGTATGCTTTTCATAAGAATTAGAGAAACCTTTTAAAAATTATAGCCATTCTAGAGTTATTTAGGTGTTTTATCCCAATAATGTAGAGCAGTTATAAACTTTTCAGGGAATTGTTTTGTTTTTCTTAGACTTACTTCATAATTCAGACAATTCCTTGACTTTTAACAAGTTTGAAAATTTGATGAAATTATGTTTCTAAACCATGGAGTTTCCCAAAAAGTGTTAGAAATTTCTCATTTTCACATTGAGAGATCACAGACCTAGAAAGTTAAAATGGCCCCGGAAAAAGCCATATCCCTGAAATAATTGGAATAGATTTCTCTTCTCAGTTTTTTTTTTTTCAAAGGCAGAGTCTCGCTCTGTTGCCCAGGCGGTAGTGCAATGGCATGGCATGATCTCTGCTCACTGCAGCCTCCGCCTCCCAGGTTCAAGTGATGCCACCTGAGTAGCTGGGATTATAGGCGAGTAGCTGGGATTATAGGCATGTGCCACCATGCCTGGCTAATTTTTTGTATTTTTAGTAGAGATGAGTTTGGCTATGTTGGCCAGGTTGGTCTCAAACTCCTGGCCTCAAGTGATCCGCCTGTCTCAGCCTCTCCTTTCAGTTCTTAAGATAGAATGTTTATCTGAGTTTTACGCTGATAATTCTTTTTCTTTCTTTCTTTCTTTTCTTTCTCTTTCTTTCTTTCTCTCTCTTTCTTTTTTCCTTTTTTTTTTTGAGACAGGGTCTCTCTCTGTTGCCCGGGCTGGAGTAGAGTAGCATGATCTCAGCTCACCGCAACCTCTGCCTCCTGGGTTCAAGCAGTTCTCCTGCCTCAGCCTCCTACTGAGTAGCTGGGACTATAGCTACATGCCACCTCGCTTGGCTAATTTTTGTATTTTTTGTAGAGATGGGGTTTTACCATGTTGCCCAGGCTGGTTTCAAACTCCTGGCCTCAAGCAATCTTCCCCACCCACCCTCCGCCTCAGACTCCCAAAGTGCTGGGATTACAGGCATGAACCACTGCACCCAGCCTATGCTGATAGTCCTATTCGTGGCTTCTGTTTTTATTAAAGCAGTCAAACCCATGCCTAGCTATTTAAGGATTTTCACTTTAACATTAGGTTAATTTTTTTTTAAATTTCTCAATTAAAATTACTATGCTTGATGCTTTGGACAAGCTATACTTAAGATTAAGAAAATGCTGTAGGCAGGTATTGAGGTAATGCTTATTATTATTATACTACCAGCTCCTACACAGTTAACCTAGTAGGTATGTTTCTTTCTTTTTTTTTTTTTTAACTGTCTCCAGTAATGGGTATAAGCAAGGTATGTTTCTTTAATAGGTTTCTTTATAGGTTACTTAGATGTATAAATATTCCTTGAACAATTCTGTATGTGCATGTTATTTTACTAGTGTTTTCAGAAAACCTTGAATGATGTAGATGAGATTTTTTTTGAGTTTTATGCTTATGTATGTTACTTTCTCCTTGCATGCTTCTTTCGTAATATATTAAAGTACACACATGTCCTTGCCATCATTGAAGCAGCCTGTCTTGTTTCTATGTAGGAGTCAGACAAAAAGCCGGTTATATCACTCCAGTTCCTGGAGGTGTTGGCCCCATGACAGTGGCAATGCTAATGAAGAATACCATTATTGCTGCAAAAAAGGTGCTGAGGCTTGAAGAGCGAGAAGTGCTGAAGCTTAAAGAGCTTGGAGTAGCCAGTAATTAACTATTGTGTCTTCTGTGTCATGAACAGCACTCCAAGCCAGCTCAAGAAGCAAAGCAGGCCAATAGAAATGCAATATTTTTAATTTATTCTACTGAAATTGTTTAAAAGGATGCTTTGTATTTATTAAAAGCTTAAATGGGTGGGTGTTTGTGCACGCACCTGTAGTACCTCGCCAGGGAGCATTCCAGTATCCTGCAGGGTCATGTGATCTAGCCAAGCGCAGCCATTAACCTAGTGATGAACATGGGAGACACTGTCATATGGAGAATGGACGCTTAACTTTATCAAGCCCTCAGTTAAACATTTGCCTTTTCTAGGATTGCATTTCCCAAGTGCTATTCCAATAAGAGTTGATACTCATTTCAGGTACCAAACCTTTTGAGTTCAGCTGATCAAACCAAAGGAAAAGTGTTGCTATAGGAAATTAGGGGAGAGGTGAAAAAGAAAAAAATGGTAGTAATTGAGTAGAAAGAAATTAATTTATATATGTATTGATTGATAACCAGATTTATCTAAATAGAACTGAATTGGCTAGGAAAAAAAACTACATGTTAATTGTTTTCCTAAGCTTTCTTTTTGAGGCTTAGTCAGTCATTGGGAAAATGTTTAGGATTGTTCCTTGCTATCAGTCCTCATTTTATGTTTGTTACCCTTCAGTAAGTTCTCCCGATTTTAGTTTTCTAGGATTGAAAGGCTTCTTTTATACATTATTCATGTGTATTGTCGTATTTGTTTTTTGCTATATACTTTAACTTCATTGTTAAATTTTTAAATTGCATAGTTTCTTTGGTATATTTTAAAACCTATTTTTGAAAAACAAACTTGGCTTGATAATCATTTGGGCAGCTTGGGTAAGTTTGCAGCTTACTTTTCCACCAAAGAACTGTCAGTAGCTGCCTGTTTTTCTGTGATGCACCCTGTTGACTTTTCCAGAAAATTTTTAAGAGTTTGAGTTAATATTGAATTTAATCAGACTTTTTGATTAAAGGTTATTTTTCTCTTTTTTAATAAAATACATCTGTTTGGTGTGGAATGAATTTCTGAAATTCTGTCTTCCTATGACTCCTAGTTGCAACCTAGCCAGAGGTTTTTTTTTTTTTTTTTTTCCTCTAATGTAATCAATGTAGATATTGCTATATTCAGTAACACTTACTTCTATAGCCTTAAATAATTTTTTTTTCTTCTTTTTTATGTATATTTTCTGGGCTGATGCTAAACTCCTGGCCTCAGGCAATCAGTTCCTCCTGCCTCAGCCTTCCAGAGGACTGGGATTACAGGCACGAGCCACCCATGCCCAGCCTAGTCCTCCAGTCTCTTTTTTTTTGAGACCGAGTCTTGCTCTGTTGCCCAGACTGGAATGCAGTGGATCTCAGCTCACTGCAATCTCTGCCTCTCAGGTTTCAAGCAATTCTTGTGCCTCGGCCTTCCAAGTAGCTGGGATTACAGGTGCATGCCACCATGCCCAGCTAATTTTTGTGTTTTTAGTAGAGATGGGGTTTCATTACATTGGCCAGGCTGGTCTCGAACTCCTGACCTCAAGTGATCCACCTGCCTTGGCCTCCCAAAGTGCTAGGATTATAGATGTGAGCCGTCACACCTGGCCAGTCCTTCATTCTTATATCCCAACAGGTGCCAAGCTAGGAGCTTATACTTGAGGTGGGGATAGGTTCCTTGACCATTTTGGCTTTTGGCTTTCATGCAAGCAGAAGTAGTTCCTGCTGTAGGCAGCTTGAAACAGAAAGAAAGAAGAGTTGAGTTGACCTACCTCTGTCCTTGTTCTTCTGCCAGCTGGTGTTACTCTTTTGACAGTTCTCTGGAATTGAAAGTTTAGATAGTTTGCTAGAGATGTTTTTGTAAGTGAGGTATAGCTCAGGTCTATAAGCTATGCCTGCTTACTTACCTAGATTGTTAAACATGGAGCAAGACGACCAGACAGGATTGAATTTTATTGAATTACAGTTACAAGTGGGAAAAATTACTTACTGCATGGAGAAGTATTATATCAACCTGTTAAAAGCTATGGAAGTTAAAATGTTCATGTATATACAAAATATAAATGACATGTAAGGTAAAATTACAGTGATCAATTTATAACAAAGAAATTAATAATAGTTTTCCAGCTTGTTTGAGTAATCAAGCAGGTTTACTCTTGAATCCATAGCATTTCTACGATTTAATTTGGACAAAGTCCTATTCCAAATCAGCCAGGTTTTAAAACTGAAATGTTAAGGGTGGATTGTTAGTACCCCAGGATTTGTGCGGATGACAATTTTTTAAAAAATTATTATTATTTATAAGACATGGGCTCCAGCCATCTCCCTGGCTAGAGTACAGTGGCATGATCATAGCTCACTGTAGCCTTGAACTCCTGGGCTTAAATGATCCTCCTGCCTCAGCCTCCCAAATGGCTGGATTACAGGGTTGTGCCAGCATGCCTGGCTAATTTTTAAACATTTGTTTATAGAGATGGGTCTCACTATGTTGCCCAGGCTCGTCTTGACCTGACCTCTACTGATTCCCCCACCTCAGCCTCCCAAGTATTGGGATTGCAGGTGTGAGCCACTGTGCCTGGCAAGAATTTATGCTTAAGCATAGGAGATGGTTCTAGATTAGCTAAGAAATTTTGCTATCATTAGTAATGGTAGAGGTTTAGAGCTTTACCTCTTGGCAGTATCCCTTGAAAGGGAGCTCTGAGATTAATCAAACACTTATTGAGAGCTTTCTATGGACCAGGCGCTATATTAGACTCGGGATTACAGAGGCAGTTACCTGTCCTGGTACTCAAGGTGTTGATGATCTAGTGTCATTTTTCTTTAAAAAAGCACCTGCATTTGTCATCTTCAGCAAATATAACTAACCAAAGTGATTTACTGAAGGTTCAAATCAGTTGTTTGGGAGAAAGTAAGTCAGATGCAGTGTGGCTGTCAGGCGTATCGTAGGCCTTAAATAAACATGGTTGGTGTTAATTAATGTGGATCGAAGGTAAAATGACTGATCTCAAGTTTCATGAGGAATAGGTTTGCTTCATTGAAACTGGCTTTAATCTTCCCAAATAGTTTCCAATCATTCCTTTAAAGTACTAGGTCGATTAATACTGCAAAGTTACAAGGTAAAATGTGCCATTACCTCTGTCTAACCTGTATTTGTGTGAATGAGTTTGACTGTGGGAATAAACATTGAAAATTTGCAGGAAGGACCTACTGAAATGTATAAAGAAATGTGATTCCAGGTATGAAAAACCAGTGATACTAATTTAAGGCATCATTTTGTTGATTTAACGTGTGGTTTCAAATTTCACTTTAACAAGAACTATTTTATTTTAGAAACATTTATCCACTCAAATGCATTGGTTCTGTCATTAACAGAGTTTTGGAACTGGCTTTTCAATGTGGGAAAGCCCCAGTCACACTTCTGGAGCAAGGCCCATAATGCAGATGGTTCAAACTTTGTTTTTTGGAGATGGAGTCTCACTCTGTCATCCAGGCTGGAGTGTAGTAGCGTGATATTGGCTCACTGCAATTTCTGCCTCCCAGGTTCAAGCGATTCTCCTGCGTCAGCCTCCTGAGTAGTTGGGAATACAGGCACACGCTGCCACTGCCAGCTAATTTTTTGTATTTTAGTAGAGACGGGGTTTTACCATATTGGCCGGGATGGTCTTGATCTCTCAACCTTGTGGTCCGCCCACCTTGGCCTCCCAAAGTGCTAGGATTACAGGCCTGAGCCACCATGCCCAGCCAGTTCAAACTTTTCATACAACCCTTAGGAAATTGGATGTAGCAGAAAAGATAGGATCTTTTCAGCATTTCTTAATATGCAAAATCGCCAAATATTCCAAAGACGGTCTAGTAACATTAGAGTATATTATGAGTTCGTTCAAGAACATCTATAAATCTAACCTTTAAACAATTTTAAATTGATATTTGTTTTAAATTATGAATTGACTATTACCCTTTTATCTTAGTGTTAGAATTTCTATGCTGGACTGCATTTTAAAATAAAATATAATATTTAGCTTTAGGTATTTTCATTACTACAAAAGGAAGGGGAGAGCTTTGCATCTAAGCAGTACTTTTCATCAACAGATCTCTAGTTTTCTATCAGGCAGAAGGACTCCCTCTGTTTGTTAAAGAAGGAAACAGGCACAAATAAGTTAAGACCCTCCCAATTAAGACTAAACCAAGCCCTCCATCTCCAGTCTTATTGAAGCTGCTTCATCCTAGAGGGTGGTCTCGCTGTCAGTTTCTCTTCGGTATTTGTCCATGTCTGTGAAGTCATAGTCTGACTCCATCTCTATCTTCACCTGTGGCACCATGAACACTGGGTTCCGTGAGTAGTTGAAAGCAGGTGAAGCTGGACAGGAGATTTTGAAGTGCAAGGTGATGCTGAATGAGAAGTAGGAAAGAAGGATTATGTAGTTCTTGGTGCTCTGAACCCATCCCCCAGAGCAGGGCTCTAATGCAAATAGTTCTGTCCTCACTTCTGAACTCAGCACATGCCAGACCAAGCAGTTTCCTATTGGCTTGGCCTTCAGCCACAGTCATCCACCTGGTCTCTCCCTGTAAACCTAACTTCACATTGCTGCCAAGGTGAACTTTCTAAGTCACAAATTTGGTGGTTCCTGATTGTTCCAAGAAGAATCTAAGCTCCTTAGCGTGAGAAGACACGAGTGTCTGTCTTCTCACAAACACAGCCTTCTGCGTTTGCAGTCCTGCCTGCTTAGTTTGCCCTATCCATCGCAGTGTTCTTTGCTCTTTGGCGTGTGTATGTGTGTGTTTTCAAATGGTACTTCGGGCCTGTGTCCACTAGCCGAAATGCCTGCCTTTTCTCTACTCTGTCCTGCTTTATGTCTGGCAGATTCTGGTTTCTCTTTCCTAGATTCTCGAGACGAGGCTACTGCCTCCCTTAGACCGCTGTCCCCATCTGCTCTGCCATTCTTGCACAGCGTGCTCTGTCTTTGCATACCTTTCTTTCCACATCTCCAGGGGACTGCACCTGGTAGATCACTGATGCTTAGCCTTTGTTAAACCAGATCATGTTGCAGAGTCTTTCACTGAAATAGAATCTTGCTGTTTAGTAGTTTTTGCCTCTATCTGTTTTCATAAATTCAGTAAAACACCAATGAGGTTGGGAGATGCCATCTCCAGTTACCAAATTTTCTTTATTTCTGACCTTGTCTTAGAGCCTTGTGTAATTTGGAAACCCCTAACCTGGTCCAAATTTTCTCTCTACTGCCTGAAATTGGGAGCAGTTAGTTAATTTCATGTAGATTATTTTATAAATGAAAATAAGATAGACTGCTTTTTCTCCTAACACCCATGTATACTACTGTATAAAGATCAATGGCATCACAGGTGTAGGAGCCTGAGATGTGATGAGAAGGAAGGCAGAAATGTAACTGGACAGGTGACCCCTCTGGGCTAGAGTATCCTTGGTACTGCTGCTTAGGGAGGGTTGAACTAGGGAAAGTCGGTCATCTCACCCTGGCATTGGGATAGCAGCTTTGCCTTATGAATCAGAATATCCCCTGCCCCGTTTCCCCAAAAAACTCTTGGATGAGTGCCCTCTGTGTCTGGAGTGATCTGCTTCTAGACTCGGAATAACCTATGCTCTAGTTACTGTTTGATCCGTGTCCATTCTGGGGCACAAGGAAGGAGTGGGACTGCCCCTTCCATCTTCCCAAGTGAAAGTGAAACAAAGGCTTTCTTGCCTCTGAATTCCTCTTTTCTGTGTTTGAGCCCACTGTGTGTCATCATCAGGGAGTCTCGCCTTTTTCACGGGTGGCTTCTCATGAAGAACAGAATCACATTGTTGGCATGGGGGCTCCTGGCAACTAACTGGCCTTGAACCTATTCTAGACAGTTCCCATCTCCACCTAATCTCTGATGTTAGCTTTGATGCTGATCTCTGATGTTGGCTTTCCTCCTTTGCTAATTAACCCTACTGGTAATTCGTTCTACGGAGTACCCGGGGTTTTAATCCTTTGCGTTCATTTATCCTGGCTTTCAGTGATACTACCTTTAAGTCATGCCTAGTTTTTCTGTTTTCTTTTTGTCAACATGTACTTTCAATTTTTGTTCTACCTAATCTTCTATAAGAATTTCCTTTGCTAAAGTTGAACACCTTTGTGTTGTAACCATGTTGTTATGTCAGAAGACACATTTGTTTTTTCGCTCTGAATGATGAGTCAGGTCTGTCAGCCCTGGTCTCCCAGGTGGGGTCAGCAAGGACCTTCTGAGACGACGGCTAGTGTGGGAGATCCTAGACCCTCTACCTTCCCGGCCATTTCGTAGTCTCTTACCTAATACCCAGGGAGTCTACCTAACAGTGTTTACCTTCGATCAAGTTCTGTGTCACTGAAGGAAGAATCAGAGTGAGTAACTCCAACTGGAAGATCTTTTTCCTGGCAGGAAAATGAAAATGTCAGATGTGGAGCAGGTTTGAGCACCATGTTTCTC
Source organism: Cacajao melanocephalus (assembly GCA_963573385.1). Taxonomy (NCBI): domain Eukaryota; kingdom Metazoa; phylum Chordata; class Mammalia; order Primates; family Pitheciidae; genus Cacajao; species Cacajao melanocephalus. The sequence goes on from CAUYLG010016015.1 coordinate 25,021, forward strand.
CAGGCTTCCCCCACCATTTCCTCTCTTTTCCTTCTCTAACCCTATAGCCAACACTATGCAAGAGGAATATGGGGCCTCAGAGATGTGTGGCTTCTGGTTTAGTTAGTCCTTCACCCAGAGGGCTCTCAGCTGGGGTTAGGGAGTGTGAGGCATGGGAGGGCCAGGGAAGAGGGATAAATGTGAGCAGGGGAGGAGTCTGAGAAACTCAAGATCTTGAGGTACCTATGATGGACAGTGCTGATGGGAAGCTCACCCTGGTTACCTGCCCCTAATCTGTCTTTGAGAGTGGCAAGCTCTCTATTAGAAGCACCGGGGTTGGGACTCGGGTAGGGACCTTTCGGAAGACTCAGGACAGGCTATCTTGCCTGGATGATAGGACTGGCCACCTATACGGAGCTGAGGCTGGGAGGGCTTAAAGGCAGTAATAGAAACTCCCAGAATTTCTGTAAGCAATGCCCAATCCCTCCCAGGCAGCCTCCCTCTCAGTGGACAAAAGGTGCTGAGGATTGACCCAGTGGCACCGCAGAACCACCACGGGGACCTCCAGTGTTGCCTGACTTATAACCTAAGTGCTATGCTCCCTATTTCTCTAAAGGGGAAAGCTCGGTTCTGAGCTCTCAACCACTTCAACAGACACTGGAAAACATGGGGGGCATAGTGGGCCATGTTTAGACTGATGTGGTCTTAAACAACACAGAGGAGGGCCAGGCAGTGCCACAGGGATCTGGGGAAAGGAGGGAATGAGGGATTTTGCCTCAACTAAAGTGAGGATTAGTCATTCAAGTCTGCAGGCTTTGCTCTGGGGCTTCCATCTGGTTGGAGTACCAGTCCTGGTGGCCCAGTTCTCTGGTCTCTGCCTAGGACGGGGTCTTGTAGCATGGCGGGCCCCAACCCCCAGGTTACGGAACAGTATTAGAACCAGGCTGCACAGCAGGAGGTGAGCATAGGCGAGCTAGCATTAACCCCTGTGCTCCACCTTCAGTGGGATCAGTGGCAGCAATAGATTCTCATAAAGGTGAGGACCCTCTCGTGAACTGTGCATGAGTGGGATCTAGGTTGCGTACTCCTTAAGAGAATCTGAGGTAGAACGGTCTCATTCCAAGGCCATTCCCCACTTCCCTACTGGTCTGTGGAAAAATTGATCTTCCATGAAACTGGTCCTTTATGCCAAAAAACTTAGGGACCGCTGCTCTAGCATCCAAAATGATTAGATCCCCCTGAGTTACAGATGAAAGTTCCTCAGTAAAAGACATAGAGGATTAGTAGTGAGTAGGAAGGGAGAGACATCACGTGTTTTACTTACTGGCAATGCAGTGGATACCATTTTGGGGATCTGATTGGACACTTTCCATGGGAATCTTTATAACTGAGGGAGGAGGGAACTGGGGCTGGAGAAAAACAGTGGGAAAAGAGGATAAACACCACCAACACAACAATTTGACTTTCTTTCTTTCTTTTTTTTTTTTTTTTCTTTTTTTGAGCCAGAGTCTCCATCGCCCAGGCTGGAGTGCAGTAGCGTGATCTCGGCTCACTGCAACCTCCACCTCCTGGGTTCAAGTGATTCTTCTGACTCACCCTCCTGAGTAGCTGGGATTACAGGCGCCCACCACCATGCCTGGCTGATTTTTTTTCTTTTTAGTAGAGACAGAGTTTCACCATGCTGGCCAGGCTGGCCTTGGACTCCTGACCTTGTGATCCGCCTGCCTCAGCCTCCCAAAGTGCTGGGATTACAGATGTGTGCCACTGTGCCCAGCCAAGAACTTGGCTTTCTTGCCAAGATGGAAAATGGCATGCATAGGCAGTGCAAACCACCATTCTCTTCACCTCTAGACTAAACAGGGGGGCAACAAATAGTCTGGGGCCCACTGACAGGGAACGGGCACATTTAGCCTGCTGTCCCACGCATGCCATTGGATACAGCGGAGCTTTTCCAGGAATGTTACTCATCAAAACAGTTTTATCTGTCACAGCAACCAATCACTTGGGAATGAACTTCACACAATAATGGTGTTGCTATAAAGACAGGTAAAATGAATTTGTATAAATTGAATTATATATCAATGGAAATTTGATATATAATTATATCAAATTTTAATTTTGATATTATATATCAAATTTCCATTGATATATAATTCAGATATTCTTTTTCCCAACCCTGTAATAGTTCTTGGCATGTGGTAGCCACTCAAATATTTATTGAAAGAATTAATGAAAGAAGTATTTGCCTTTAAAAGGCACTTAGTCTCTGTTTCTTTGTTTTCAGAACCCACCTTTACAAATCATCTACAAAACACATGCATTATGGGACTCTTCCTGGAAGAGCACAGTAATTAAGGACTAGGGGAGTTCTGACTGATGAGAAGATGGTTTAATCACCACCAGCCCAGTCAGAAGGGATTTGCCTTGAACAGGTTTCAGCTGCATGAGGCAAAATCATGAGAACAGGACAGGATGGATGCAGGGACATGAGTTTGGGTCAAATTGGGAGATCGGGAGCCAGGGCACAGCATAAGGAGATGGCACAGGCAGCTTAGCATATCAGAGATCAGCAAAGTCAGGAATTATTTTCTTAATTCCCTCTTAGAAATTTAGCTATATGTCCATTTTGGGTAAGCTACTTCCTTTTGCTGGTACAGTTTCATCATATGTAATGAACACATGAAAATTAAGAATCTTTCTGCCTCATGTTTTGTGATTCACTATAATTTCTGGACTGGTCCCTTGTCTGTTGACTCCCTGAGTGTTTTGGGGATGAAATGGGAAGGGATTGATTTGCAGTAGCTTACACAAGTTTATAAACGTAATTCACCACATAAACAGAAGCAAAGACAAAAACCACGATTATCTCAATAGATGCAGAGAAGGCCTTCGACAAAATTCAACAGGACTTTATGCTAAAAACTCTCAATAAACTAGGTATCGATCGAGAGAGATCCAAGATGGCCGATTAACAACAGCTCAGGATTGTAGCTCCCAGTGAAAGCGCAGAGAGCGAGTGGACGCCGCACTTTCAGACGAATTTTTGTTGCCCACAGACTAGGAGATTCCCGGCGGAGGAGCCA
>CAUYLG010016018.1:0-15803 GCA_963573385.1 Cacajao melanocephalus
TCTTTCTCAGTGAAGCCAGATGGAAGATTTCACTTGATAAAATTAGTTGGAAAAATCATTTACTATGCTTTTAAAGAGGTATTTAAATAGAAACCCAAAGACCTATTTATTCTAATATCCTTTTAATTCATGAGCTTTTAATGTTTTCCCAAGCTGGTCTGTGACATTTCTTGGCCTAAAGAGAAATCTAAAGTTTTTATTGTCTTTAGATTTAGCCTAAATAAATGTTTCTGCTTTCCTGTCTAAAGTTAGGAAAGGAGTCAAGGTCATCTTGGGTTCATATTCTTTTTCTCCATTGCCTTTTCCTTTCTGTACTCTGCACCTCTTTCCACATGAAGAAAAAAAAATCAAGTACAGGGATTTATGGAAAAAAAAAAGCCATGTTTCTTTCACAACACATCTTAAACTAATGTAATCACTAGTGAAGGTGTTTTCTGCAATTTTCAAGGATCTACTAAATATCCCATGAAACACCTCAGCTTTCTCCTAACGTGTTATCCTTCACTTATGCTAAGCTTTTTCTTTCCTCCTTCTCTTCCTATGAGCAAGAGAGAAAGACAGACTGGTAGCTGGATAGACTAGTAGCAATGGATGCATGTCAATCTCAGAAATTACCCCGAGCCTCATTTTATCTCCACATCACTGCACAAAGCCCTGTCTCAGCATGCCTGCTTCAATTATACATATTCCTATTTTTTCCATACTTCTTGCACTTTTTTATCTCCAGCTGCTCCTGTTCGTATCCATACAACGTCAGTTTTCAATTATCCCCTAGTAGGGCTATAAGAAAGGGAGAGATTGTCTGCAAAAAAATATAGAACTCATTTTTTCAAGCTTTTGGATGTGTTTTGGCACCTACCAAAATTGGTACATACTCAGTTTTGGAAATTCACAATACTTCAAACAAAGTAACATTGCACTGGGAAGACACATCTCAAAAGGAATTAGGGAGCTCTTCACTTAGCAAATCTTTGCTCCTTGCTCATTTCTATTCTGGGCACTCCTCCATACAATGGATGAATAGCATTATCTCTCAGACAAATGCAAATAATCTTCATGGAGATATATTTATGTTTTTCTCTAAAATATGATATCTTTTTAACTCACAATTCCCTGGAACAAGGTGAAAATTAAAGTGTTTCAGGTTCAAAAGCGTTCTCTCTGAAATCCTGATGAGCTAGCTTCGGACAAGAATGAAAGTAAACAGGGATGGTGATGATATCCTAAGTGGATCAGGTTATAATGCTAATAAGTTGGAAATGAGATGTAGCTGCCTAGTATCAATAATTGATTTATTCACATTTTCCCTGACACGTGCTAATCCAAATCCCAGCATTCATAATAGTAGTTACTGTATTTTGGCAGGCATATATGTACCAAGCTGAGATGAACAGAGCACAAATAATTCCATCAGTACTGTAGCCTATGCTACAGTGGCACCTCATTATAAAGAGATCTAAAACATTTTGTGACAGCAGGCAACCCTTCTGTAGAAATAATAGAAGAAGTCTCAGTATCTCTAAATCTAAATAATGATTTACACCCTTTATCGTTACAGGATGGGCTTTTGGAACTATAAAATATTGTAGAATACTCAGCAGTAACCTGGACAACCTAAATACTTCTCTATATAATTGAGCCACATTTTCAAATATTGACAGCTCTGATGATTCCAAACCAATGTAATTAGCTTAATCAAGTATACTTTCCTCCATCTTATTCATGGTAAAAAATATTTTTACTTTATTTAATACAATTAAAAAGCCATTCCTTTGTTCTACTTCTTATTTTTATTTTTTTCTTAGTTAATCAAGAATACTGAAAGTCTAATTTTTAAACCAGGAAAATGTCGCTGGAAACATTTCAATTTTCAGGAAATTGGTTCCCTAAGAATATGGAACATTTTAGCTTAAAACAATTAATTAGCAAATGACCAATGCAAATGCTTTTTATTAAAATTTTACTTCTGTTTTTACAAGGGCTAAAATATGTGCTTTGTACCATCTAAAAGTTAGAATTCACCTATATGTGAGAATGTGAGTCTTCTGTAAAAGAAAATATTTTCTCTAAATGAGTTTTTAAATGAATCAAGTTCCTCTATTCCTGGGTCCAGATAGTTTCTGAGTTTTTGACAAGTCCCGTCTCCTAGAGTTTCTGATACTCTTTCCAAATGTGTAGTGGGAAGAAGCTTCTCTTCCCTTTTTCTGGGAGAAAAAGCCAGAACTCTCACGCCGCAGTTCTCTCTCCTGACCTCCTGTCCTTCCTCACTCTTAGCTCCCAGAACTCCTGCCAAAGGTTACCAACTGGCTTTAACCCAATTCTAACTTTTCAACTGAGGCCTTGGAGAGGCAACCTAGACTTTTTAAACTTTGTTCTTTTGTTTCATAAAACACAAGATTAAAAATTTCTTATAAAATATTGCCATTAGAACACCTAAATGGCCTTTGCCATGCTTACATTTGGCAGAATCAATGAGAGCACTGTGGTCCCGAGGCCCTTTAAGAGGTGGAGTGTTATTTCTTAAATGGATTTGGACCATATGCAATACACATAAGAAAGTTGCATTTTCCCACCACAGAGGAAAACATCTGTTTTGCTAGTGGATTTGACTCTATTGCCAGAGTAACTTTCCAGATGTTTTGAAACTCTAAACAACTGCATCCTTTCTGATCTGCTCTGGCTCAAAAATTGATTTGCTAAGAAAACACATAGGTCTGTGACATAAATAAAAACAATAATATTTATCTTAACCAATCCATATTACCAAAACATTTTAGACACGGCCTTGGATTAATGGTATAACATAGATTACTTTCCTTTCTAAAACATGCATACAGACATGTATACACATAGGCTCTTGGAAGGGAATATAGTGCAAACAGAAAATCATTCCCAATCCCCTCAGTGTAAATAACTGCTGCTGGTAGACCATTTATGCTCTTGTCATTTTCTCAGCTTTCTCACTGGCTTAACTTAAAGGGTACCCTGGTAGGATATAAGCATGCCCAGTGCATATTTAATCCTCTCCCCCTTAATGACTCCTGTATAGCATGCAAAGTATTTTACATTATCTCACTTTCAGCCTTCTGTAGCATCTACTTTAGCTATTTCTTCCCAGTTAGCCTCTAGCTACTGTTTTGTTGGCATTATTTTTTGTTCATTATTTTTTGTTCATTTAATGTTGACATTATTTGAAGAGATGATTTTTATTTTGTTTTTTATACTCCATTGCCAAACAATACAATATTTCTTTTTTGTACCTCACTATATCTCATAATTTTACTTTGTGATCTTTATCCTAACACTGTTTGAATCTAAACCCTCTATGTTTTTGTTCCATTTATGTTCTAACTCTTCAACTTTTTCAAATACTCAGCTCTTCCTTTTCATTCTTTACAAAGTCTTTCAGCAGATCGTATTCCCATTTCCACTATGATCCAGAAATGCAAATGTTTGAAAGGCAAATTCTAAGTTGAACAGAACAAACCTATTGTGTATTCAAGTTCAGTATGTATTTTCACTTATAAATATTTGCCAACTTTTTGTATGTGTCTTCGTTTCATATTATACCTCAGTTTCTAAACGCCAATAATATGCTTTGAGTATTTCTTTAGATTCTAAAGTTGGTCAGTCATTTCTAATAAGCACACTTTTTTTTTCATTCATACTCTAGAATGTAGTCCACATCTTGTTCACCTTTGTATTACCAGTGCCTAAAGCAGATAATCTAGCAAACACTCATTGACCATTTATGGAATAACTCTAACATTTGCTTGGCAGGGATTTGATGTCTCAGGCACTGTGCTAAGCATAGATTATATGCGATGTCATGTGATCTCAACAACTCTGTGCAGTAGACATTATTATTCCCATTTTACTCTTAAGGAAACAGAAACTCAAGAAAAAGAGAAACTCTACTCATGTACAAATTTACATTGACAGACAGTTGCAAATTATTTGGCTCCAAAGACAGGCTCTTTGAATAACATGAAAAACAAACTTAAGCCATACAAATACTTTTCTTTCCCATTTTCCTCTATTATGGCTCGTCCCAGGGAAAACTTTAAAATAGAATTGATTTTTCCATATATCTTTTCTTTCCCCTTAATACCTAACTTTCGGTGCCCAAATCCTTTGACTTATCCATCCAACCAACCTCGGAAACTTCTACTATGGACACTCCCTCCCTCACCCAGGGTCTACCTGCCATGGTCTGTATCCCCACCTATCTTCAGCCATACTAAATTCTGTTTTCCCTTCATCAAATCTTGGATCTTATTGTTTCATGATCCTCGAGCTTCTGAGATTGAAACATTGTTTATTAGGCATGGCGTGGTGGCTCATGCCTGTAATCCCAGCACTTTGGGAGGCTGAGGCAGGTGGATCACTAGGTCAAGAGATGGAGACCATCCTGGCCAACATGGTGAAACCCCGTCTCTACTGAAAATACAAAAATTTGCCGGGCTTGGTGCCACGAGCCTGTGGTCCCAGCTACTCGGGAGGCTGAGGCAGAAGAATCGCTTGAACCCAGGAGGCGGAAGTTGCAGTGAGCTGAGATTGCACCATTGCACTCCAGCCTGGCAACAGAGCAAGACTCCATCTCAAAAAAAAAAAAATTATCTGCCCATTTTATGGGCAAAAAATGTGTTTGCAATGACTGTAATCAAAAGGAATGAACTTAAATTGGACTGAACAGAAGCTTAGGGGAGCACCTTGGCAGGATCCTCATTGTCCACCTGCAATCAGACTTCCCTGTGCTAGGCTGACATCTATCCTCTAAGAAGACTCCTGGTTGAAATACACAATGGCTTCAAATTTTCTTATGTAACTTCCATGTTGAAGCCAGCATCAGAATTAAATCCAATGGTAAGGTCTAAAAGTGAAAAAAGAAACTACCAGACAAACTTAATAAGTAAATCTGTTAAATTACACACACACACACACACACACACACACACACACACACACGGGTACAGTCTTTGGAAATTATGTCTGTTTTTTGCACACTTCTGTAATACATTTATTTTTATTTTTTACTTTTTTCAGATACAGGGTCTTGCTCTATCACCCAGGCTGGAGTACAGTGGTCCAATCACAACCTACTGCAGCCTTGAACTCCTGGGCTCAAGAGAGTCTCTCACCTCAGCCTCCAGAGTAGCTGGGACTGCAGGTGCACCACCACACCTGGCTAAGTATTTTTGTATCTTAGAGATGAGGGCCTTGCTATGCTTCCCAGCCTGGTCTTAAACTTCTGGCCACAAGTGATCCTCCGACCTCAGCCTCCCAAATCACTGGAATTACGGGTATGAGCCACCACACCTGGCTAACAATGCAATTTAAATACATCGACTTATGGCTGGGCATGGTGGCTTACCCTGTAATCCCAGCACTTTCAGAGGCCAAGGTGAGTGGATCACTTGCAGTCAGGAGTTTGAAACTAACCTGGCCAATCCAGTGAAACCCTGTCTCTACTAAAATTACAAAAATTAGCCAGGAGTGGTGTTGGGCACCTTTAATCCCTGCTACTCGAGAGACTGAGGCAGGAGAATTGCTTGAACTCAGGAGACAGAGGCTGCAGTGATCTGTCGCACGTCTGCACTCCAGCCTAGGTGACAGAGTGAGACTCCATCTCAAACAAATAAAAAATAAAAAAGTGAAATGAATAAATAAATAAATACAATGCCTTAATCATTAATTCAGTCAACAAATAGTTACTGAGTACGTACTGTATAGAAGGCACAAAAGAGAGATTACAATTCAAAAGGCAATATAAATCATGTTCACAAATGATTAAAATGTAAAGCACATAAGACCAAAGGACAAAGTATTTTGAGTTATCAGAGTAGGGAAGGATTATGAGCAGCTAGCAGAATCAATGGTGATTTTGATATATTAATCTTTATATTTTACTTACAGGAATAACCAAAGTATTTAAACATGTGCTGTTTTTTCAGGCATTGTGTAGGCAGTTTATATCACTACTGAATCAATTAAAATTGCTTTTGGCTGTAAGTATGAAAATACTCTATTACAACTTGGTTAAACAATAGTGAGACATTTAGTTATTTCACTTAAAAAGAAGTCTGGAGCAGGCAGTTGAAGAATAAGGGAAGTGATTCAACAATGTCATAAGGTACATAGGTTCTTTCCATCATTCTCCTCTGCCAATTTTGTGATTGTGGGATGACTAGGGGACTTTCTCTAGAATAGTGTATGACACATCTTCATATATATGTACAATGCAATTATGAAGATACAAAAGCTTTAAAAACAGGAAGAAATGAGGTACTCTCTTCAAGGGCCTCTCTCTGTTACATGGGAGGAAATCTTTTCCAAATGTCCCCAGCTAACTTCCCCAGGTCTCTTTGGCTAGACATGGTTCACATACCCATGCCTTGAGCAATCAATGATGAAGGAAAAGAGGACCACCATAATGTAGTAACCACCACACACAATGCTTCTCCACTGTTGCCCATGACTCCAGGGTAAATAAGCAACATGTTTGCATTGATAACAGAACTTTAAAATTATTGCTTTGTATACAATTATTATTATTATTATTTTGAGACAGAGTCTCATTCTGTCACCAGGCGCCAGGCTGGGGTTCAGTGGCAGAATTTCGGCTCACTGCAACCTCCGCCTCCCAGGTTCAAGCAATTCTCCTGCCTCAGCCTCCCAAGTAGCTGGGACTACAGGTGCATGCCACCACGCCCAGCTGATTTTTGTATTTTTAATAGAGACGAGGTTTCACCATGTTGGCAAGGATGGTCTTGATCTCTTGACCTCATGATCTGCCCGCCTTGGCCTCCAAAAGTGCTGGAATTACAAGCTTGAGCCACCATGCCTGGCTTTCATACAATTATTAAGATAATTTTCTATTTGTCCGCCATGGTCAAAGTTTAGTCCCACAAAGGTATATTAATTTTATTTTAGTGGCCAAGAAACAATAAGCCTTCTATAGATAGAAATAGTGATCGATTAAAGGTTTTTTGTTTTTTTTGTTGTTTAGGTTTTTTGTTGTTGTTGTTGTTGTTGTTGTTTTGAGACAGTGTTTCATTCTGTCGCCCAAGCTGGAATGCAGTGTCTTTCTTCATCAAAGCTCACTACAGCCTTGACCTCCCAGCTTCAGGTTATCCTTCCACCTCAAACTCCCCAGTAGGTGGGACTATAGGAATGTGCCGCCACACCTGGCTAAGTTTTCTCTTTTGTTGAGACTGAGTACCACTCTGTTGCTCATGCTAGAGTGGAGTGGCGCAATCTTGGCTCACTGCAACCTCCACCTCCTGGACCCAAATGACTTTCCTGCCTCAGCCTCCTGAGCAGCTGGGATTACAGGCGCCCACCACCATGTCAGGCTAATTTTTGTATTTGTAGTAGAGACAGGGTCTCACCGTCTTGGCCAGGCTGGTCTTGCACTCCTGACCTCATGATCCACCTATCTCGGCCTCCCAAAGTGCTGGGATTGCAGGTGTGAGCCACCGCACCCGGCCCTGGCCAATTTTTTATAGAGATGGGGTATTGCCATGTTGCCCAGGCTGGTCTTGAACTTCTGAGAGCAAGTGATACGTCAGCCTTGTACTCCCAAAGTACTAGTATTACAGGTATGAGCCACTGTGCCCAGCCAAGGTGAAGCTTTGTTTAATGTCTTTGTCATTTGGCCAAATCTGGGATCCTAAAGTTTTGCTGAGTCAGCTGTTTTCAGCTAGGAACTAGTGAATGAAACTAACCCATATGAAAGTATTACTGAAGTGTCATAACAAAGGTCATAGCCAGTAGAATTAAATTAATATGGCTAGCATATCTGAAAACATTGTACCTGTCAGAGTAACGCTCTGTTTCAATTTACTGTGTCAATTTCTTACACTTCTCATATTTTCCTGGAATGTAACTTTTCACTCAGATCAAACATTAAAGTAGTACATTTCTATACTATGCATAGTATGATAAAACTGTTTTAACCATTAAAAAGTACAAAATCCGGCCGGGCACGGTGGCTAATGCCTGTAATCTCAGCACTTTGGGAGGCTGAGGTGGGCAGATCACCCGAGGTCAGGAGTTCAAGACTAGCCTCCTCAACATGGCGATACCCTTTCTCTACTGAAAATACAAAAAATTAGCCAGGCATGGTGGGCGGTGCCTGTAATCCCAACTACCTGGGAAGCTGAGGCAGGAGAATCACTTGAATCTGGGAGGCAGAGATAGCAGTAAGCAGAGATCATGCCACTGAGCTCCAGCCTGGGCAACAAGAGTAAATCTCCATCTCAAAAAAAAAAAAGGCCTTGTTTTTATATCATGCGACTATTGAAACTCTGATACAAATGTTCCATTTAAGAGCTTCTTTATTTATATTGCAATAAATCTTTCTTTCTTTCTCTCCTCTCTCTCTCTCTCTATCTCTATCTCTTTCCCTGAGAGTGGTTATCTCTCTGTCACTCAGGCTGGAGCACACTGGTGCAACCAGTGAAAACCAGAACTTGCTGCCGGTTTAACCTCCCAGACTCAAGCAATCCTCTTGCCTTAGTCTAACCAGTATCTGAGACTACAGATACATGCTACCACACACAACTAAATTCTTAATTTCTTTATAGAGATGAGGTTATGGTGCCAGGACTTGTCTCAAATTCCTGGGCTCAAGCGATTCTCCTGCCTTCACTATGTATGGTAGCTCATGATTACAGACACTATCTACCATGCCTGGCCTTATTACAATATTTTTAAACTATATTTCAGTTATCTAAAACAAACCACCCAAACTTACTAACTAAAACAACAGTTATCCAGATACCGGTGAGGTTGTGGAGAAAAAGGAATGCTTATGTATTAGTTCAACCATTGTAAAAGACAGTGTGGTGATCCCTCAAAAACCCAGAGAGAAATACCATTTGACCCAGCAATTCCATTGCTGGATATATACCCAAAGGAATATAAATCATTTTATTATAAACACATCTGCATGCATATGTTCATTGCAACACTATTCACAATAGCAAAGACATGGGCTCAACCTAAATGTCCATAAGTGATAGACTAGATACAGAAACTGTAGTACATAGGCACCCTAGAATACTATGCAGCTGTGAAAAAGAACAAGATCGTGTCCTTTGCAGGGACATGGATGGAGATAGAGGCCATTATCCTCAGCAAACTAATGTAGGAACAGAAAGCCACATACCATTTGTTCTAACTTAGAAGTGGGAGCTAAATATGAACAACACATGCTGGGATCCTTTGGAGGATGGAGAGAGGGAAGAGGGAGAGGATCAGGAAAAAGTGACTAATGTCTAGTAGGCTTAATACCTGGGTGATAAAATAATGTGTACAACAAACCCCACTGACACAAGTTTACCTATGTAACAAACCTGCACATGTACCCCTCAACTTAAAATAAAAATTTAAACAAAATAGGTGTCATTTATTTTGTTCATAAATTTGCAATTTTGGAATGACTGGGTTGGGATGGTGAGTTTCTGTTTTCCCATGGCATCAGTTGAGGCAGCTTGCCTGGGACAGAATCCACTGGCAAGTTAGGTCATTTACATAGCTAGTGTCCGTTTTAACAAAGATACCACAGAATAGGTGGCTCAAACAACAAGCATTTCCTTCTCACAGTTTTGGAGGCTGGAAGTTTGAGATCAGGGTGCTAGCATAATTGGGTTCTTGGTAAAGGCCCTCTTCCTGGACAGATGGCTGTCTTCTTGTTATATCTTTACAAGTTGGAGTGAGAGAGAGAGATACTGATGGGCAGCTTGGCTCCATGTGGACGTCCCCATGGTATCGCTTGGGCTTCCTTACAACATGGCAGTTGGGTTCCAGAAACAAATATTCCAGTAGGAAGTTGAAACTGTCAGCATTTTACAAATTGGGCCCAGAAGTTTCAGCCTAGCATCAATCCTGCTATATGCTAGTGGTCAAGCAGTCACACAGACCCTGCCCAGATTTAAAGCAAGTGGACATAATTTCCTTCTTTGGATAAGAGGATGAAGACTAAATGTAACCATCTTTAATCTCTATAGACTGGAAAGAGGGTTTGTTTTTATTTTCAAGATTCATTCCCATGGAAATTCTTTCTTCTTTATAATACTGTCAAACTGTGACGATGACCAGCTTTATAAATAAAACCACAATAAAGATATCACAGAGTTTAAGGAGTTTATTTATTTTTATATCACAATAAAAATATGGCAGAGTTTTATTGTGGTTTATTTAACCACAATGAAAATATAGCAGAGTTTTTAGATCCAAAGTTATACTCAAGTCAGGATTACTTAAACTTCAGTCAGGATTCAAGTTTCATGTCTAATGAATGCTTTTCTACTCAGAAAACTGGTCAGAACAAATGTTGTATCACTAGGATACAACATTGGTGTGGTATTTATTTGGTAATAAAAACTAAGAAATGTTTCTTGCTATACTTTTTATTTTGATTAAATATTTTTTATTGGGTAGACAATTTTTTCTTTTAAAAGGCAATATTTTAATTCTCTTTCTGATGAATATTCTTAAAGTATATTTTGATAATGTAGTAAAAAGTAAACTAGAATAGAAAATTTTTCTGTGTGGAGTTAAATGGAACACAGCAGATCACTTCTGATGATACATGAAAAATGTTATTATGTAGTGAGAGAATAGTACTAAACTCAATATGAGGCATAGCCAGGTAGTTTTCGATTAATTTTTTATTTTTATGAGGATGATGTGCTCGGATTTAATAGAAATTGAAAGATTGCATGATACAGTAAATGACATATCTGATAGCATTTACTTCTATTTGTTGAAGAGGAGAATGCCATTCTATTTCTTTGATTTGTGAGAAAACTCTGTGTTCTCTAGTTTTACAAGCATCATTAATATTGTTTGTCAGTTATTGTTCAACAACAATGTGCAAGGTTAGGCTTGAACAGTCAAAGCAATAAAGTGAACGAATAAGAAAGAAATGAGTAGGAATTGGTAGTGTCTTTCCTTCTAAGGATAAGTTATGCAGATTTTCTGGTGTTATGAGGAGACTACTTCCTCCTTGAACCTCTTGATGATGCTGTGCTTCTGGGGTTTTTCACCTGAGCTTTATTTTGTCTATTCAATGGCTTCATAGTCTCTGACGGTCTGTTCTCCTTCTCCCTGGAGGGTGTTGGTGTTCCGCAGAGTGTTCCTTCCGGTCTTCTATTATTATAATTCTACATTTCCTCATCATGATTCTCAAGATTTGTATCTCTAATCCAAACTTCTCTACTGAGTTCCACACATACAAGCCGCACTGCTATCTGTATATCCCGCAGGAATCTCAAACTCACCAGCCCCAGATTCAAATCATCATCCTTCTTCCAAAATCATCAAGAGTTGATACTCTTTACCCATATTTACTAGGTCACTAGGTCCTATCAATTCCTTCTCAAAATATGTTTATGTTTGCCCATCCTTTTCATTCTCACGACCACTCACGTATTTCACAGATTTTGCATTTCTTCCCTAGGTTGTTAAAAATGTCTCCTTAACAGGTCAAACCACATCCAGTTTCACTCTATGCCATTCCTCAAACTGCTGCCAGACTGACTGTCCCCAAAATATAAATAAGATCATGTGACCACCATGTGTAAAACATCATCCTTTATTGTTTACAGAGCAAGGTCCAGTCTCTGTCATCAGGTAGAATAAACTTGCCATGATATGTCTTCCTCTCTATTATCATGTTTCTCCAATTTCCTGAAAGGCCTATCATGTTGTTTCCTGCTCCACTACCTTCATGCACGCATACACACATAAACACACATCACATATATACATATAATGTATACATATATAAGTGCACACACATATCACATACATAAACACATGTCATATGTATGCATGCATGCATAAATGCACACACATACTCTTTCTAATTGGAATGCCTTCCCGCTCTTCATTGGTATACAGAGTGTCCCTGTTTGCCAAGACCTAGTGTAAACATGACTTCTCTTTGAAGCATTCTATTACCCTTCCACCTCTACTGCCTATTACCACTCCCTACACTGTACTGCTGAGTGTGCCTAAATCAAACATGACCTTTATTATTGTACTTACAAGATTGCGTTTCTATTATCTTTTGCATGTCTGTCTTCTGTAGAAAATTACAATGATCATTATTATTATTTTCTTAAATAGGGTCTCACTCTGTCACCCAGGCTGGAGTGCAGTGGCACAATCTCGGCTCACTGCCACCTCTGCTTCCTGGGTTCAAGCAATTCTCCTGCCTCAGCTTCCCGAGCAGCTGGGATTACTGGCACCTGCCACCATGTCCAGCTAATTTTTGTATTTTTAGTAGAGACGGGGTTTCACCATGTTGGCCAGGATGGTCTCGAAATCCTGACCTCAAAGTGATCCGCCTGCCTCGGCCTCCCAAAGTGCTGGGATTACAGACATGAGCCACTGCACCTAGATACAAATCACGATTCTTTAAAGACAGGAAACATGGGCTGGGTGCGGTGGCTTACACCTGTAATCCCAGCACTTTGGGAGGCCAAGGAGAGTAGATCACAATGTCAAGAGATCAGGACCATCCTGGCCAACATAGTGAAACCCCATCTTTCCTAAAAATACAAAAAAATAGCTGCGCATGGTGGCATGCACCTGTAGTCCCAATTACTCTGGAGACTGAGGCAGAAGAATCACTTAAAACCAGGAGGCAGAGGTTGCAGTGAGCAGAGATCGCGCCACTGCATTCCAGCCTGGCAACAGAGTAAGACTTCATCTCAACAAAGATAGGAAACATGACTTACTTACTAGCAGCTAGCAGCATCTAGTGGCATTACTCACCACAAAATCTATACATTAATCGTTGTAGAATGAAGGACATAAAACTACATTAATTATAAAATGCTTATTAATTCCTGAAATTATATTGCAAGAATAAGAACCACATTATACTTTCACAGAGAAAAGGCTTGAAGTTCAAATGGCCAGAAGAAATAACACTTTAGAATCCAGTCACAACTTTAAAAAACTAGTCTATCAGTTTTTAATACTTAATATCAGATACTTTCCTATGTAGCAATTAAAGCCAGAAATTTTCAGAAAACATGCATTGGAAAAAAAAGTAAAATAATTGGTATTAGAATAACTGTCAAGGCAGAAAAGGCTAAAAATTGTTTGTTATAGTATGAAAGCCTTGATATTAGTAAAATCATAATGTAGCACAATGTGAAACACATAAAATAACCCAGAAAAGGAAGAAAGAAATTATATATAAGAACAGTAATAACAATCACTACTATTTATTGTTTATGACATGACAGGCATTGTGCTGCACCCCTTCAATCTTATCTTTCTATCATCACAGTAATGTTGAATGTAGATATTATTATTATTTATCCTATTTTGCAGATGATGAAACTGTGTCTTAGAAAGGTTAATCAACTGAATTTACCAAGATCACATAGTCTAGTAGGTGACAGAACCACGTCTTAAATTCTGACTTGGGAGCCCTTACCTATTATATACAAAGAAACAATTTCTTACCCATGTTTGACCATGTTTCTCCAGTCTTTTACGAGTAGAAATTAGGAATCATATCAGAACCAAACTTTATAGTAATTTTTAGCAGTCAGATGAGATGAAATTTTGTGACCTTGCTCTTGGGATCATAAGAGCAACAGGTGGGAATGGTCTTTCCCCTGAAGTGAATGTGCTTCCCCTATCAATCATCTATCCACTGAATAAATCTCAGGTTCACAGTGAGGATTGGACAGCAGAGACACCAGATGGACATAGGAGAGAAGAGACATTTCCTTTCTCTTGAGCTAGAAACTGGTTGATTTTTTTCTCCCAATAAAGGACACACATGAATGGCTTTGTGGGAATTGAGGAGCTTCCCCTGACACACAGATCTAGTCAAGAACAGGGATTGGTACAAAAGTTGTACTTAATTCTCAGGGTTGTATACCCTCTCCATAGTTACGCAAAGTTCAGTGAGATTCCAATAAAACTTACAGTCTGATCTCACTTCTTCTATGAGGAGTTAAAAAAAATTAGGAACAAGCCTGCGGCCTTGCTTTCAACAAAGCAAAAGAGTACAAAGTAGTACAGCTGCTCCTGGACCAGTGGGGAAGTACCAAAGGCAGTGAACAACGGAAAGTCACTGTGCCTAGCAAGGTTGATGTTTCATGAGAGTCAGGGGCAACAGAACACCCCAACAGATAAAAGTAGAGAAGGATGGATTCAGCAAATTAACAAATGGTTCAACATACATTGATCATTTAAAGTAAATGTGATCTTATTTTTAGTTGCACACTGTTGAGGTTGACCTCTGAATCACATTCATCATGCTGACACCCTGCTTTAAGACCTTTTGTGCCTGTCTGCTGTCTTCAAAAGGAAGCTCAAGTTCCTGAGCATCCCACAAACAAGGCAATTCACAAACAGCCCCACTGCTAATGTCTTCTCCACCAGCCTCTGACACCACACACAGGCCCTCAAATTCAAATACACTGAATTAGGAGCATTTCTCCAAATGTGTGCTTTTATCATCTTTTGCCTCGAAACACACGATGCTTTCTCTGTGTCTAATTACTTTCCCCAATCTCTTCATCTGGTTCTGCCCCTAAAACTCATTCTTTAGGGCTCAACTCAAGAGTCCTCTTTTTAAAAGAGCCTTTGTGACTAGAATGCAACTTACGTGAGTTCTTCTATTTCTTATTAAAACCCTAAGAAAACTTGTCCTTTAGAATTGATCACTCTGTATTGTTATGCTATGTTTACATATCTGCTTCCTCTTTGCATCATGTGCTCCTAGAGTGCCTGGCCCATGGTAGGATGCAAAAATATTTGTTGACTGAATGAATGACTGGCAATTCTCTTGATCATTCACAGTAGCTGCTGTAGTCCTCAGAGATTTGCATATGCTGTTTCTTGTGTGAGAAGTTATATATCCTGGAGGCTGATCCTTCCATTAATTTGCAAATTAACTTAACCAGAATTGAAATTAGTGAGGAGGCATAAAAGACTTAAACATTCTAACAATATTGTATCTTCCTTCTTTAGCCACAGTCATTGATGTTATTGCTGATTCCTTCATGTATTATATGAACTAAATTGATCATACCTAGAGCATGTTCAAATATTTAAAATATAGACATCTTGTTTGTGGCTACCTATATGGCTGCTAGAGGTGGCAGATCTTTTTTCTCACTTGCTGACTGATTTTCTCACAATGGACACTTTCCTAGTGCCCCTTTATCACACATACACACAAAAAGGTCCACACAAAAAGGTCCCCTTAAACAAGGTACAGTATTTGAAATGAATGAGAGTATTTTAGGAAATAAAGGTTGGATTAATTCTCCCTATTCATACCAACTGTGACTTCAGCACAGCTCTTTGTAAATAAGTCTTTCACAATCATGTGATTTTCTGGCACAGTCATCTTATTCGTGGAGTAAAAGAATGTATTGGTCTGATTCCCGACCTAGTAATCAAATTTCATCAAACTTTTATACA
Source organism: Cacajao melanocephalus (assembly GCA_963573385.1). Classification (NCBI taxonomy): domain Eukaryota; kingdom Metazoa; phylum Chordata; class Mammalia; order Primates; family Pitheciidae; genus Cacajao; species Cacajao melanocephalus. Next base: position 15,469 of record CAUYLG010016018.1, read on the forward strand.
AATTTGATTTACGGCAGTCTAGAATAGAGACTGGGGCTTGCTTTTTAAACAATATATTTTTACAGAACAGATTGTTTTCACTAGAAGTTCTGTCCCAGATTTTACAATCTCTCTCTAGATATGTATAATTTTTGAGACGGGATCTCCCTGTCACCCAGACTGTAGTACAGTGACACAATCACTACTCACTGCAGCCTCAACCTCCCAGGCCCAAGTGATCCTCGTGCCTCAGCCTTCTGGGTAGCTGGGACCACAGGCATATGCCAACATGCCCAGCCAATTTTTTGTTTTGTAGAGATGGAGTCTCCCTATGTTCCCCAGGCTGGCTCAAACAC
>CAUYLG010016019.1:0-21275 GCA_963573385.1 Cacajao melanocephalus
ACAAGGGGCCATAAGTCATTGTAGCAACTTTAACTTTTATGCAGAAGTAAAATGGGAGGTATTGAAGAGTTTGGAGCAGAAGAGTAAAAAACCTCTGATGTCTGCTTTTAAAGGGTCATTTGAACTACTGTGTTGAAAAAAGAATACAGGAAGTCAAAGCCAGAAGAGAGACAGAAATTAGAGGCTCTGTGGTAACAGTGGGGTAGTGAGAGGTAGCAGAATCAGTTATCTATTTGAAGGTTGAGTCAACAACAGAGGTTCCTGAGAGTTTGGAGGTAGAGGTTCGAGAGACATTAAGAATGACTCCATGTACAGAATCACGGTGTGGAGTAAAGAAAAAGAAAGAAAGAATGACTCCTTGGTTTTTGGTGTCAACAACTGAAAAGGAACATCAACAAAAACTCATATTCTTCCTTGCAGATTTGGGAAGGACTACAAGTAGAATAAGACAATGTTGGTTGGGAAAGAGTGGAGATTAAGAGTTTGGGCATTTTAATTTTAGAAATCTATTACATTTGTAACTGGTGAAGGAAGGGGCAGTTGGATCTCCATGGCTGGAGTTTAAGAAAGAGAGCTGGGCTGAAGATATAAATTGTGTGTGTTCAGGATATACAGGAAACTGAAAGAGATCACAAAAAGCATAAATAAAGGACGAGGAAGGTATGGGCTCAGGGACATTCCAGTGTTAAAAGGTTGGGGAGAAGATGATCCAGAACAGAAGACTGAGAAAAAGTGAGAAGTGACAGAGAAGAAAACAGAGGGCCAGGCACAGTGGCTCACTCCTGTAATCTCAGCACTTTGGGAGACTGAGGCGGGTGGATCACTTGAGGTCAGGAGTTCGAGACCAGCCTGTCCAACATGGTGAAACCCCGCCTCTACTAAAAATACAAAAATTAGCTAGGCATGGTGGCAGGTGCCTGTAATCCCAGCTACTTGGGAGGCTGAGGCAGGAGAACTGCTTGAATCCAGGAGGCAGAGGTTGTGGTGAGCCAGGATAGCACCACTGCACTCAAGCCTGGGTGACAGAGCAAGACTCCATCTCAAAAGAAAAAGAAAAAGAAAGGAAGGAAGGAAGGAAGGAAGGAAGGAAGGATGGAGAGAGAGAAAGAAGGGAGGGAAGGAGGAAGAAAGGAAACAGAGAAGAGGGGATGCTGGGAGCAAGTGAAGAAAGCATATCAAGAACTCTGTAGCCAACTTGCAATTCCATCACCTACTATCTTTTCTTTTCTGTTCTGTTCTTTTCTTTGTTTTTTCTGAGATGGAGTTTCACTCTTGTTTCCCAGGCTGGAGTGCAATGGCGTGCTCTCAGCTCACTGCAACCTCTGCCTCCCAGTTTCAAGCAATTCTCCTGCCTCACTCTCCTGAGCAGCTGGGATTACAGGCATGCACCACCATGTCCGGCTAATTTTGTATTTTTAGTAGAGACTTTTTAGTCTCCATTTTTAGATGAGGTTTCTCCAGTTGATCAGGCTGGTCTTGAACTCCTGACCTCAGGTAATCCGCCCGCCTTGGCCTCCCAAAGTACTTGGATTACAGGCGTGAGTCACCACGCCCGGCCTACTTGCTATCCTTTCATAATTCGAACTTCCTGCCTAATCACAATTCAAGATCTCTTTTCACTTAGATGTTATTACACTGTACTTTCCCTCCATAGTCAGTCCTCCATATCCGTGGGGTCTGCATTTGTGGATTCAAACAACCGCAGATTGAAAATATTTGGGGAAAAGAAAAGGATGATTGTGTCTGTACTGAAAATGCAGAGACTTTTTATCTTTGTCATTATTCCCTCAACAATACAGCATAGCAACTATTTATATTGCATTTATACTATATTAGGTATTGTAGGGAATTTAGAGATGACTTAAAGTATACAGGAGGATGTATGTAGGTTATATGAAATACTACACCATTTTCTATAAGGGATTGGAGCATCCGTAGAGTTTGGTATCCACAGGGGATCCTGGAACCAGCCCTCCACAGATACCCATGGATGACTCCATTTATTATTTCACTGTTTCCCATGCTCCACTTCCTTCTTTCCAGTAGTTTTATGCCCATATTTTAAAACAGTAATAGTAAAACATAGAACACACAAAAACCAAACATTATATATATTCAAAGTACATGTGAATCTACTCAACATATCTGCCCACATTTCTTATTTAAATAAAATAATCATATTTAATTGAAATAACCTACTTGAAGAAAGCAATCAACAGGTTCACCATGATGATATACTGCACGAAGAGGTAGACAGCTTGCAAGAATGGCGTAAGAAAAGAACCAGGAGGGCAGGACGGCTTGCTTGAACAAACTGCAAATAAAGAATTTTAAAAGAATGAGACATAAGATGAATTACAGTCCTGAGACTCTAGACAAACATTCAGCACATTAACTGCACAGAATACCATAAATTCAAACATTTTTAAGATTTAGATGACTGTTTTTCAGATTTATTTTACTCTTGTTAACTATGAAGGCACAATTTCTTCATGATGGCAAAATCCTATACACACCATCTATGTGGTCAGCATAGACTTCTCCATATATCATCCAGTATGGCTGAAATATAATATCTCGAGCGAGGCTCCAAGATGGTGGCTCCTCTGGCGAAAGGATGGCCTTGCGCGCCACTCCAAAGCTCAGCAGGACTATGGCCATTATGATCACAATATAGAACATGTTTGCTGTCTGCAAAAGAGAACAGCACAACCAGAATTTTACCACAGATTTGATGTTCAGAAGAAACCAAACACCAGCAGCCACCATAATTATACCTGCAAATAATAAGATTGTGTAGTCATTGACTAAAGCACCCTTGTCCATGGACAGCTAGACTTTCTTTGGCTAAACTATTGTGTTTTCTCACACGGTATGCATTTCAAGTCAATGTGGTCCATGGAATAACATAAATCTGCTGAGAGGAGAGAGTCTGTGCTTCTTTCTTTAAGCAGTAATGAAATGTGAACACTTTTTGATTAGCTAATATCCAGCTTTGCCCCCAGTTGGATCAGAGGTTAGGGAAATTAAAAAAAAAAAAAATAGGGTATAGCTGAATTAGTCCAATGGCTCCTTATTCCCAGAATTGTCTTCAGGAATTGATTAGCGTCTAAGAAACTGATCAAGCCAGTTTAATGTACCTCTACTAAATGTACCTCAACTCAATCCATTAGTTTACTGTAACAGAAAGTATTCACCACAATTCCCATCAGTATTTCAAGAGGTGCTCTACATCTCTTAGCTTCCCTTCCATTAGGCTGGGGCTATGAAACCTATTCTAGCCTGTAGGCTGTGGTATGATGGTAACTTGGACACTTCTTGTCCAGAGCAGTTAAAAGCTATTAGACTTTCTCCATCCCTCTCACTCCCTGTTATAAACCTTAGGAGCCAAATCCCTGACAAAAGGATTCCAGATCCCTGAGTCACTGCATAGAGGTCACCCCCATGAGCATTCAGCAAACCTTGCATTAGGGAGAAATACCCCTGTGCCAAGTCACTGAAATATACTGGTTATTTCAGCATAGCCTATCTCATAAATACTAATGTCATTGTCACCAAGACAAGAGAAAACATTTCTGGCCTAAGAGAAAAATGTCAAATAGGAAAAATCTTTGGAGTCCCGGAGGTTGTCTCTTTTCTGTCCTTTTTGTTTGTTTAAGTACTACCTTTCATTCTCCAGAACTTGCCCCTTCCGTGCCAGTAAGTATTCTAGAAGGAAAAGCCAAAGATGATCTTGAGACAGTGTACTTATTAAAGGGTAGGTCTTAGATCCTTGTGAATAGCCAGATGGAAAATGCCGGCTGGGCTCAGTAGCTCACGCCTGTAATGCCAGCACTTTGGGAGGCCAAGGTGGGGTGGATCACTTGAGGTCAAGAGTTCGAGACCAGCCTGGCCAACATGGTGAAACCCTGTCTCTACTAAAAAAAATAAAATTAGCCAGGCATGCTGGCAAGTGCCTGTAGTCCCTACTATAGGCTACTCAGGAGGCTGAGGCAGGAGAATTGCTGAACCTGGGCAGTGGAGGTTGCAGTGAGCAGAGATCATGCCACTGCACTCCAGCCTGGACAACAGAGCAAGACTCTGTCTCAAAAAAAAAAAAAAAGAAAGAAAGAAAGAAAGAAAAAGGAAAAAAGAAAAAGCTGACATAACTGTATGGCAAGCTCAGATGACAGACCGGAGCTAGGTGGCCCACTTTTGAATCCTGGCTCCCCATATAGGCCTTTAAGGAATTTACTTAACCTCCATTTCCTTGTATGTAAATGTGTATAATAATACCACTTATCTCCTAAAGTTGTTGCAAAGATTAAACGAGTTAATATATACTAAGTACCTACAACAGTGTATGGCCTATAAGCACAATTTAAGAGTGTGATGGTAGGGGAGAGTCAGTGAGTGATTTTAAAAGAATGGATATTTTAGCAGAAAATATCATTTTGGTGGTAGCTTCACATGAATCTGGTCCTCGGAAACTGTCGTGCTCAGAGACAAATTTGACTCAATCCCATACTATCTGGCCCTAATCAAAAAGGTGAGCTGAGTGTCCCAATCAACTAACTATGCAATATGCTAACCAAGGTCATTTGTTAAAGACAAGTTTGTGGTTATGTGGAAGGCAGTGGTGGTGTGATCTTACTCTCTGTGCTTCTATAAATAATTCCAAAATGGCCAGGCACAATGGCTCATGCCTGTAATCCCAGCACTTTGCGAGGCTGAGGCAGGAGGATCGTTTGAGCTCAGGAGTTTGAGACAAGCCTGGGCAACATAGTGAGACCCTGTCTATATAAATAATAAAAAAAGAATTAGCTCATCACGATGGTGTGTGCCTGTGGTCCTAGCTACTCAGGAGGCTGAGGATTGCTTGAGGTTGGGAGGACAAGGCTGCAGTGAGCTGTGACTGCATCACTGCACTCCAGCCTGGGTGACAGAGCGAGACCCTGTCTCAAATACCAATGATAATAATAATAATTCCAAAACTTAAACTATCTGATATAAACCATGAATAACCATTGAAAAGAAGCCAGGTGTGGTGGTGCTTGGCTGTAGTCCCAGCTACTCAGGAGGCTGAGATGGGAAGATTTCTTGAGCCCGGCAGTTCAAATCTAGCCTGCACAACAGAGCATCTTTACAAAGAACACTAGACTGACAGGGTGACTGTAGTTCATAATAATTAACTGTACATTTAAATATAACCAAAAGAGTATAAGTGGGTTGTTTGTAACACAAAAGATTAATGCTTGAGATGATGGATACCACATTTACCCTGAAGTGATTATTATGTATTGTATGGCTGTATCAAAATATTCCATAAACCCCATAAATACATAAACCTACTATGTACCCACAAAAATTATTTTTAAAAATTTTGTTAAAAAGAATACCAGGATATAAAACTAGTTGTACTCACCATTTTTGCAATCATGGTCACATACGGACCTGTATGTTGATTCACAGCAAAAAAGTCCAGGAGCCGTGAGAACCAGAATATGATGTCTATGCAGTAGATCAGTCTTCCCGCTGTGTGAAAAGGAGGGTCACCCCACCGAAGGACAAAGCCAGCTGAAAACAGGCCAATGGCCACAGATTCTACTAAGTTCCAGTACTCACTAATCCATACCCTCACCTTTTGAGTAAACTTCCCAGGTTCTGAAATACAGATCTAAAAGAAGGAAGAAGGAAACTTAAAAAAAGAGGTACAACCAAAGAATCCCATCAATATGATCTTCTTAAATACACAAACCAGTCATTTAAAGAGTAATCTAAACCCTGCCAAACCTTAAATCACTTGGGGATTTCAGAGACTGAAGTTATCATCAGTAATGAATTATTTAAATAATGCTATAAAGATATAATTAATGCATCTGATAATGCTAGACTGTCACTTGCAACCCCAACTAGAAGTCAAAAAAAAAGTACTTTTTCTACCTTTCAATACGCCTGAAATAGCACGAGGAAACACCAAAGACATTTTAAAACTCAGTATTGCCGTGAAACTCTATAACTACAATTTCATTTCAGGAGGCACAGCAGAGTGCAAAGAACACTGGATGGAGCAAGGAATCCTGTAATCCAGTCCAACTACTGCTAATAGTGAGTTGTTGACAAACTACTAAGAATGTGATATTGGGCCAGGTGCAGTGGCTCACATCTATAATCCCAACACTTTGAGAAGTCAAAGCGGGCAGATTACTTGAGGTCAGGAGTTCAAGACCAGCCTGGCCAACATGGTGAAACCCCATCTCTACCAAAAATACAAAAATTAGCCAGGCGTGGTGGCAAACACCTGTAATCCCAGCTACTTAGGAGGCTGAGGCAGGAGAATTGCTTGAATCTGGGAGAAGAAGGTTGCAGTGAGGCAAGATCTTGCCACTGCACTCCAGCCTGGGCAACAGAGCAAGACTCCATCTCAAAAAAAAAAGTTATATTGGAACTCACTAAGATAAGAAAATATCCCTGATACCTATGCAACAATCCTGCACATTCTTCACATGCACCCCAGAACCTAAAGTGCAATAAAATATATAAATAAATAAATAAAATCAAAAGAAGGAGAAAAAGAAGGGGGGAAAAAAAGAAAATACCTTGAAACACCATATCAGACAAACGGAAATGTAAAATAGTACATCTATTTTCCCTGAAGAATAAAAAAATGGTACAATTCAGATAACTCTCTGTTTCTCTCCTGATTTATCTTCTATAACATATAAACTCCACATAGAAATTAGCAGACAACATAGGTATAATTACAAAGAATGTAAGTATATAATGTTGATTATATTACCTCTAGGACAAAATAAATACAGGTAAATACATAGACAAGAGACATACATTGACATCTAAAACAGTCTAAGTCATAAATATTTGTGGTTGCAGTTATAACTGATAGGAATGCTAATTTTTTGTTTGTTTTGTTTTTGAGACAGAGTCTCCCACTGTTGCCCCGGCTGGAGTACAGTGGCTCAATCTCGGCTCACTGCAACTCCACCTCCCAGGTTCAAGCAATTCTCCTGTCTCGGCCTCCCGAGTAACTGGGACTACAGCCATGTGCCACCACTCCCGACTAAGTTTTTGTATTTTTAGTAGAGACAGGGTTTCACTGTGTTAGCCAGGATGGTCTCAATCTCCTGACCTCGTGATCCTCCTGCCTTGGCCTCCCAAAGTGCTGGGATTACAGGTGTGAGCCACCACATCCAGCCTTTTTTTAAAAGTAACTCATTACAAACTAGGAAATTTTAAAGTTTTGTTTTTTTGCTTCTTAGATTATTACTTGCCTCAGAGAGATTTCCAACTTCAATTTTCAAAAGTGTTTGGTAGGAGCTTTCAAAAGCTATAAACACATTCCTTACAAATTGCACAACTTCAGCCATTCATGTGCCACTCATGAGATGAAATTGATAAAATTGAAGTAACGCAAGGCAATAAAAGTCAACCCCACCAAAAAAAAAAAAAAAACCTCAGGGAAATCAAATTGTTGGAGAGTTTAATACAATTCTAGGGGATCGTCTATCCTTTAGGGCTGGTAAAGACATCAAGATATATGCTTCAAAGGTAATTGCTTCCAAAGTACACCAACCAGCAGAAAGCAGCTGACAAGGATCAAGGGCCGAAATCAGGGATTTTCCCCCAAATAACCTTCTTGCAGCATATAAGTCAAGGTCACTGTTTCCTGTCTTCCCCACCCTTGACATGTCCATTTTCATCACCAGAGCCAAGGACACTTTTAGTGGACACCTACAGAAGCTGAGGACATACGGAGAAGACAGAGCTGGATGGCACAACTCACCTCCCTGACCCTCTCAATAGCATTGGTGAAGATGTAAATGCTGACAAGCCACTCCTGCACGCTGGGCTGGGGCTGCATCTCCACCAACACGGTGTAAGTGAACAGCATGAGGAATGCCAAATACGCCATCTGTGAGGGGGACACACATTCCCCAGACGTGAGTGAGGGCAAGCACGGAGGATGCCAAGCAGACGCAGACGGAGCAGAAACACAAGCTTGAACTTCAACACAATAATACAAACACACAACTAGAACCACCTTCGGGTTATTAATGACCTAGTATCAAGGAAAGCACAACAATCCATGGTGTTCTAGTCTAGGATTTATAAGCAGGAACGAAATGACTGTTCTCAGATCTCCTTCTCAGGTGGAAGGAGACACTGTATTGTTCCTGCTGGCTCCTGACGGGAATTTCCAGGACCCTGCACGGCCAACAGGGGCACTGTCAAGCTAACAGCAAGCCCAGGAGAAGTCACAGGCCTTCTCCTACATCTTAAACATAGAAAGGAAACATGAAACCCTGTCTCTACTAAAAAACACAACAATGAGCTGGGCGTGGTGGTGGGCACCTGTAATCCCAGCTACTGGGGAGGCTGCGGCAGGAGAATCACTTGAACCCAGGACACAGAGGTTGCAGTGAGCTGAGATTGTACCACTGCACTCCAGCCTGAATGGAATATCGAGACTCCATCTCAATAAAAAAGAAAGAAAAGAAAAAGAAAGGGAAAGGGAAAGGAAAGGAAAAAAAGAAAAGAAAAGAAAAGAAAGAAAAAATATGTGTGAAGCATGCCAGATGCGCAGTGGCAATAGATGCTTATTTTCAAATACAATGAACTGTGGCATTCACCACTGCTGGGAGTTTTATTTTATGTTGATTAAAATATTCTGTTTAAAAGAAAAGTTGTGTCCAACTGAGAGCCTTTTTAATTAGGGACTGTCAATATTTATATCTTCAGCACTCAGCACTCTGCCTGACACATGGTAGACATTCAATAAATGTCTGTCTAATTACTGTGCATATATATGTGTGTCTAGATTTCCATAGTCTTGAAAGAATTAAGACATAGTAATTACACACATAGATACATAATGATTAATAGCTTTGTAATCTTATTGAATATTCTTATCTTCTTAAGATATATTACCAGAAGCAGAATATCTGTCCATGCACATTGAAAACTGTGATAAACATTACTAAATTTTCCATCAGGAAGGCTTTACCAATTTACACTATATCAACTATGTACAAGACTACAGTTCTCTAAATAGCCTTAGAGACAACTCACAGTGCTCACTGATCAATACCTACATTTAAAAACCTAGTATCCGCCGGGCACAATGGCTCGTGCCTGTAATCCCAGCCCTTTTGGAAGCCGAGGCAGGCAGATCACCTGAGGTAAGGAGTTCGAGACCAGCCTGGCCAACATGGTGAAACCCCGTCTCTACTAAAAATACAAAAAATTAGCTGGGCATGGTGGCGTATGCCTGTAATCCCAGCTACTCAACAGACTGAGGCAGGAGAATCTCTTGAACCAAGAAGGCTGAGGTTGCACTGAGCCAAGATCACGCCATTGCACTCCAGCCTGGGTGACAGAGCAAGACTCCATCTTGAAAAATAAAAATAAAAATCAGTTGAGAGAAAAATGTGCATGTTTGTGTCTGTTCATGGTCACAAAAATCATATTTTAACCCTGATCCCTATTTCTCATACACTTTTATCTACCTAAATGGATAAGTCTGCTTCTAACTTTAGTTCTGCACAGATAACACAGAGAATGTTTTAAACCATTTCTAACTATATAAGAATGCTATTATTGACAACAGGTGGTTTTTTGGGCGGTCATAATGGGTATCGTGCCTATGATTTAAGCAGATGTAGAAGAGAAGCACATAAGAAAGTAGGTAAATTTCAACAATTCTATACTTCTCTTGGCCTATGTCTCAAAGTCTGAATATTTTTGATGACTCCTCAGGGACATACTTTAATTTGTTCCATCAAGCATTTAAATTTTTTTGTCATTGGTTTCAGCATGGCTAAACAATTAAGTCTTAACTTTTACTCTGAGGTTCAGACCATCACCCATTTGTCTGTACATCTTTTATTATTTGTATTTTGTTATTCCCTTATACTGATTCCTTATGTACAGACATAAATGGTCTCCCCTATTTAACTGTAAGCTGCTTGAGATCAGCATTGACATTTAGCAATGTCTTCTTTTTTTTTTTTTTGAGACAGAGTTTTTGCTCTTGTTGCCCAGGCTGGAGTGCAGTGGCACAATCTCAGCTCACTGCAACCTGCACCTCCTGGGTTCAAGCGATTCTCCTGCCTCAGCCTCCCGAGTAGCTGGGATTACAGGCATGTGCCACCAAGCCCGGCTAATTTTTTATTTTTTAGTAGAGATGGGGGTTTCTCCATGTTGGTCAGGCTGGCCTCGAACTCCTGACCTCAGGTGATCCACCTGCCTTAACCTCCCAAAGTGCTGGGATTACAGGCGTGAGCCACTGCACCCAGCCAGTATAGTATGTCTTGAAGACAGCAGTCAGCTCTCAGTAAAATCCCACTGAATGATCTGAACATTAAGTTACCCTCAGCCATAACTTTCTTTCTAACATGTATAGTGTATGACTATATGAATCTGGAAGATCTAAGCAAAAGACTACAAACATATTTAATAAGTAGATATTCAGACTGAGAAAGTAGCACAATTCCTCTATTTGAGAACAGGTTGGGTTCCTAAAGGCTATGTTAAGTCCATTTACTCATTAGTCCAAAGTTGTGTTACACAAAGATACAAGCGACCAAAGTACTCACACCTAGGTAAAATTAAACACTAAACACTCTGGACGTCGGCAGTATTGCTTTTGACTCTTTTTGTTTCCTTCCAATTATTAAAAACACCATGGTGGGTAGATCTGGCTGGTTCTGTGCTCTTGCTTAGCTTTCTTCCTGTTTCTTAAAGCTCCTGAGCTAGAAATTTCCAGGGGAAGAAATGCCTGAATACGCTTTTCCCGATGGTGTGAGGATGGTTAAAACTCTCCCAGTGCTCCTGCCAGAGTCTTTCGTAGATGTTGTTGCACATTCACAAAAATGGTAATTCCTCATTGTTTGAAAGCAGCTGTGATTTTTGGAAACAGATAAAAATCATACACAGCTATGTACCTATTTAATAAGTATAGGTGATAAGTGTGTGGTTGGCCAGGTAAATATTTGGAAATATAACACATTTAGATAAATATCCTTTTATAGTCATACTTCAAATGTTTTAGACATACAAACTGTTGGCCATGAGCTATTTAAGTATAGATAAGCATTAGAAAAATAAATGCTATGGGGGCACATGTTCTCAGGATTTCCTGAGGGTATGTCACAGAAAAAAATATATATTAGAAAAAAAATAAAAGAGGCTGGGCACAGTGGCTTATGCCTGTAATCCCAGCACTTTGGGAGGCCAAGGCAGCTGGATCATGAGGTCAACACATTGCGACAATTGTGGTCAACATGGTGAAACCCAGTCTCTACTAAAAAAAAAAAAATACAAAAATTAGCTGGGCGTGGTGGTACCTGCCTGTAGTCCCAGCTACTCGGGAGCTGAGGCAGGAGAATCACTTGAGCCGAGGTCATGCCACTGCACTCCAGCCTGAGTAACAGTGAGATGGACAGAGGGAAGGAAGGAAGGAAGGAGAGAAAGAAAGAGAGAGAGAGAGAGAAAGAAAGAGAGAGAGAGAAAGAGAGAGAGAGAGAGAAAGAAAGAGAGAGAGAAAGAGAGAGAGAAAGAAAGGAAAGGAAAGGAAAGGAAAGGAAAGGAAAGGAAGAAGGGAGGAAGGGAGGGAGGGAGGGAGGGAGGGAGGAAAGAGAAAGGAGAAAAGAAAATTCTATGAAACAAATGTGAAAAGCACTCAACACATCCAAAGCACAGTTCATGCTTTCTCTGTTGCTCTACTATCCATAATAGCTTTAGTATTTGTTCACGCAGTTCAGCTTCTAAAATTTTTCACTTTCTCTGTATAGTTATAAGCATATATTACTGAAGGCAAAAAAACAAACACTTGCATCATTTTTTTATCTATATAACACATTCCTACAAGGGAAAAGCTGATTCAATTGATTTTCTAAGAATAATCCACCTACCCACTGCTTAATTCTACAAATAATGCTATTAATTTTGTTGTCCCACAAATCTTTGAATGCTCAGTCTCCCTTCAAATGATGAGATTTCACTACTTTTGTGAATGTGCAACCACATATTTGAGCGACTCTGATAGGAGCACCAAGAGAGTTTTAACCACAGTCACACTGCTAAGAATATTCCAGTGTTTCTTTCCACAGAAATTTCTAGCTCAGGGGTTTTTAGAGACAGGAGCAAAGCTAAGAATAGGGCAAAGCCAGCCAGATCTTCCCACAATAACAATGCTAACTCTTAGCACTCAAAGAAGAAAATGTTTGCTCTTGAACTCCCAAAGTAAGAGAGCTCCATCCTAACCTCTCCCTGCTTTTCCTCCAGTCCTCTGTGCTACCTACTTTGTCGTGCCCTCACTTTTTTTAAACTAGGTTTCTACATCTTTATTGAAAAGTGTCAGAGCAGGCAAATTATCAACATCATCACTAGCTATCAATCATCATTAGTCCAACATATATTGTTGTAATGAGACCAACCGTATCAAACCAAAACTTGACAATTGGAGCATTGTAGAACTCATAGACTTTCCTGGTCCATGGAAGGTTTGGGGGCCCACTTTCAAAATCAAAATGCTGATTTTCATCCAGTTTCTCGTCATGGCCCCTTTCCAAATCATACTCTTTCTGTAAAATAAACAAATATTTTCTCGTCAGCAGCTTAACTAAAATAGTGACAAACATGAATGTCCAAAAAATATCATAAATAATATATTAGAAATTAATTGGCCAGATGCGGTGCTTCATGCCCTTAATCCCAGCACTTTGGGAGGCCAAGGCAGGCAGATCACCTGAGGTCAGGAGTTCAAGACCAGCCTGGCCAACATGGTGAAACACTGTCTTCACTAAAACTACAAAAATTAGCAGGGTGTGGTGGTGGGTGCCTGTAATCCCAGCCACTCAGGAGGCTGAGACAGGAGAATCACTTGAACCTGGGAGATGGAGGTAGCAGTGAGCCAAGATCATGTCACTGCACTCCAGCCTGGGCGATGGAGTAAGACTCTGTCTCACAAAAAAAAAAAAAAAAAAAAAAAATTAATTGGGCACCCACATGCCTATTATAATCTTACCTTTGAAGGGAGAGAAAACTACATGTATTTATAAATTATTGACCAGGAAAAGAGCACGAGGTATTTTTGAAATGCAAGCTCTCTAATAACCAAACCCAAAGTAAGAGTACTTCCAAGAATTTAAAATTGGTCCCTGTTACCAATCTCCCCCCCGCCCTTTTTTTTTTTTGAGACAGAGTCTCACTCTTGTCACCCAGAGTGGAGTGCAATGGCGCAGTCTTGGTTCACTGCAACCTCCGCCTTTCAGGTTCAAGAGATTCTCATATCTCAGCCTCCTGAGTAGCTGGGATTACAAGCACCCACCACCACGCCTGGCTAATTTTTGTATGTTTTTAATTTTGGAACCTAAGAATACTCATAAAAACCCCGTGAAATCAGTAACGAACAATACAATTATTTCCTTAACACATAAGAACAAAATGAGCACACATTGATGAAGGATGACCATTCCCTGTCATAGGAAATTCAGGTACTGCATTAGTTTTAGGATTTTGACCTTCAATAGCTTCCCCAGTGATTTATAGCAGAGGGCCTGTTTGCCTGCAGTCATGTGCTCCCTGAGCTTCTAGAGTTCCTTGAACACCCTGCAACCATGGGCACGTAGTACATGCATTTTTCTGGGGAAAGAGTCTGATCTTTCATCAACTTCCCAAAAGATATGTATCAGTCCAAAGGAACTAACTCACGTAGAGAAAGAGCAATGAGTATATGTCTGGCAGAGCAGGAGTTGCCAGAATGTGACTACACAAACACCTACGCAGAATGAGCTTTCAAAAGAGGAAGGAAAAGAATGAAAAAAAGCACTTACAGCCTGGGTACCTTTGAGAAGCAGCAATATAAGGGTAGCGAAATGGAAGCAAAAGCGATCTCACCCTCCTGTATGGATATCTATTCAGTTTTAGTTTCTTAATAGGAAACACATGTACTTTTTCATTTTTTAAAGTCATGTTGAAAGAAACGAAAGAAACATTCTTTGCTGCCTCTCAAACTAGTCCAGTTTTGCAACCTAGCCACAAAATTTATCTCTATAATGTCAGACCTGCAAGATGAGCAGAATTTTTCAAGCCAAGGAATGAATCAAATTTTGCTTGAATTGTCCATATAATTGCAGAAAAATGTGATGTTTAAGGCCTCGGGCATCTAGATGGGTTATCGTCAGTACCTGATGAATTATTCAGTCATTTATTTCACTTTGGGCAGTGGGGTTGGGATTGTGACTTAGAAATGTAGGAATTGGCCCAATTCCTAGCAGGTTTGAACCAGCCTAGAATTAAAATGGCATAAAACCAATTAGAAAAGTCATCATTTATGAGCTGTTAATGATATCAATATCACATTAGAAAGACCCCAGAAAGCAATTTAAGTAATGACTTTATTATTAAATAACTTCTCTTATTATTTTTCTAGGAGTGTGTCATTAGCTCTTAATTGCTCTTGACAGTTTGGAGCAGATTATAAAGTGCTGATCCGGCCTGTCTCTGAGTTGAATTCAAAGACACAAATTGCTATGATGAAGATAACCTGAGAATATAAATTCAGATTCAGGTCTTCTTTTTTTCACTGAGAAGAAGATAAAGACAAAAACATATGGCTTGAGTAACTTTTACTGTACATATATATTGCTCCCCTTACCTCCCCACACACCCTGGCCACCCCATACTCTATTTTTCTCTCTAATTGTAATCTAATACCAGCAGGTACACAGATTAAAATAACTACAACAACAAATCTGCTATAATCCATATCTGTTTTCCATTGTATTACAGTCATCTTTCCTACTTAATGATGCTGATAAAATGGATTTTGTTATGCAACTTTCTCAGTACTATTTCATAGTGATTTATCAACCTGTCTAAGACTGAGCGCATCTTTCCCCTTCTGAACGCACTCCCTCTCCAGTTATCTTTGTGTCCCTTCAAGATGGCCTTGTTTAAAAGACCCTATCTGTCTCTCCCTCTCCATGTCCATTGCTACTGACCCTGGTTAAAGGACTTGTTTCTCATCTGGATGGCTACCCTGGCCTATGTTCCCCTTGCTTCTAGCCAGTCTTCTTGCTAAACCATCATATGCCCTGGAGGCAGAATAATTTCTCTAACAGATTATCTCACTACTCTGGTATACACATTCAAGAACTCTCTATAACCTACAGAATAAAAATCATACTCCTTCATAGGATATACAAGAATCTACTTGATCTAGCCTCAATTCGCTTTTCCAGCCATTCCTAAAAATACTCCCAGCTTGTCACATAACCCCATAGCCTAGATACCAGCAAAACCATACCACTTGCAATGCTTTACAGATGCCTTGCCGTTTCCCACCTACATGGCCCTACTTATAGTCTCCTTCCCACTGACATGCTATTTTCCATCTCCACATCCCCAAGTGAAGCTCAAACACCACCTCAATCATAAAACTGTTACCAACCCCTAATCCTCACCTACTGACCCCTAATGGGAAGAGTCTTCTTCTGATTGGTTAACCCATTCTGCCATCTTACTATAATTTAGTCCTAAGAAAGCTCATGTCATCAAAGGTCATGTTTTCAAGAGGTTATCAGCTAAAAAGATCTAAGTTTCACATGGCAAAGTTATTCTGCCTGTAGAAATTTCAATAAAGAGTTTTTGAACTCAGTGAGCAAATGCAGTATTTGATGCTATACAGCTTCAGCTCAAGAATAATGGCTTTCCTTCTCCAATTACCAGAAGTGCCTTCTCTATATTCATTGTCACCCCCTATTACCACAAGAACACAACACAGTGACACTAAAGAGCATCTATGTATCATCTGCCTTGTTTCCAACCACAATACATAATGCAAATTATGTTCCTCAACTAATAAACTGCATTAACTTAGTGTTATGAAATCTATCCCACCGAAAGTGCTGCCTCTACCCCTTACACCCTGCCTATCCAAATTCTAAAAACATAGTGATTTATTAATAACTACTGCCTACGTTAAATTCAAAGGCAAAAGAAAGATTGTTGCTATGATTATAAGCCATTCATAATAAACAGACTTGAAACATTTTCAATATAATTGTTCATTGTTTTAATTGAAGAATGGTAAGAAATTTTGGATATGCTGTCTGATTATAAGCCCCCCAGTGGAAGAGGCCACATCTGCTTAATTAATGCAGTGTCACAGAACCTCTAGCACATGTAAAGTGGCCACTAAAGAGTCACTGAACTCATAAATTGGTATATGGCTATGTCCAAACCATGTAGGTGGGCAATTGCTATAAACAGGACTACTATATCACAGCCAAAATTTAATTTTTCAGGGAACTGTGAGAACTTACTATATTTTTAATGTTAATAGCATACTTAATTGCCATTCAAGGCTGCAATTCTTTCTCTAAAGTCTTCCCTTTAAGAACGACTGCATAGTGGAATGGCCTATAAGGGATTCGATGTTTGTGAAAGCTTAGCCTTTTAGGAAACCTGTGGGAGCCGAAAGAAGAGTTATGACCACTTGCAAAGTACTATTTGCTACCATCTGTAGAAAATTGCCAACAGATTTACAAATTCCTTTGTAGATAGGATAGACAGCATTTTTCATTGTTTATTTCAACAATGAACTTAATATGAACAACTTAGTAAGCATAAAGCCAAACAAAGCCGAGCACGGTGGCTCATGCTGTGATCCCAGCACTTTGGAAGGCCAAAGCGGGAGGATCACCTGAAGTCAGGAGTTAGAGATCAGCCTGGCCAACATGGTAAAACCCTGTCTCTACTAAAAATGCAAGACTTAGCCGGCATCGTGGCAGTCACCTTTAGTCCCAGCTACTCAGGAGGCTGAGGCTGGAGAATCTCTTAAACCCAGGAGGCAGAGGTTGCAGTGAGCTGAGATCACTCCACTCCACTCTAGCCTGGGCGACAGAGCAGGACTCTGTCTCAAAAAACAAAACGAAACAAAAAGCCAAACCAAATATTTCACATATGAGCATGACACTCTATTTCTAAAGGAGTTAGATCAACACTACCTTTCTTCTCTTCCCTTAGAAAAGTTTTGAAATGGTTTCAACTCAGCAACTATAACATCTAACCCACAAAATCACAACTGTAACAACTTGACAAGCCCAGCTTTGCAAGGGGTAACTTCTCACACACTCTAAGGGGTAGAATGTACCCTCTTGAATTCAGGGAACGGGGAGGGGAGGGGAGGGGAGGGGAGGGGAGGGGAGGGGAGGGGAGGGAGGAGGGGGAGAGGACGGAAAGGGAAGAGGGAGAAAGGGAAAGGGAAGGGAGGGATAGGGGAGGGAGGGAAGGAAGAGGAGAGAAACACATGCATGCCCAAAGAGGGGTTATAGTTAACAAAACGTTTAGCAATTGATCTAGCAGAGGCATTGACCAATGAGAATGGATGCTCCACTGGTGACAACAGATACTAGCCATAAAAAAATCAATTGTAATTGATTAGTTTTCAGTCAATACTTACCAAATATATTTTTAAATATTATTACAAATAAAAATACAAAAGCACATCCGACAAGATATTAGGTAAAGATGTTTCACTGAAGTATTAAATGCCAGAGAAGATGTTTACTATGCTTCACATTTAGACAACCTCATAAGCAATGATCCAAGTTGAGGCATAAAAAGCAAAGAATATATTCACAGCATACCAGACATTTTGTAGTGGAGATGGGCCGCAAGAGAAGTAGCACAAGTTACCCAGGAAAGACTGCACATCTAGGACTCAAGTAAAACTATCCATAGCCACTGGCTATAACAAATGAAATGATCTGTGGGGTGGAACAGTGAAGAGCAACACAAATTCTAAACCTGCATGGTTATAAATAAAGATATGAGAAATTCCTCACTGTAGCTTTAGAGAAGTAGAAGTTTATTTATTCTACTAGTTACAAAGGAAAATGAAAAGTTGGATAGTTGTAAAGATATAATAAAGTCTTTGATTTTGGCTATGAAGTAGAAATAGAATATTTTGCTTAACTGTATATGGGGGTTAATTAGGTCCACTGTACATAGTATACCTGACCATCTCATAATAGGATTAAAATTATGCAAGAGAACTAAATGCTTGATTGATTAGTCAGAGGCATTTTAAAATAATGTATAACCCCAGCACCATCTGTCATCACTGGCCTGAAAAAGAGGCAACAAAACTTTTGTTTAACAGATGGCTATGTAAGCAAACTTTAAGGATGTGTGTATGTTTCTGTGCAGTCAATACAATGAAAATTCAGTTCATTATGATTTTGCACTAACCACAGAAGCACTTTCTTTGGAACTGCTGGCATTCTGGTCACTGTAATACCACATAAATTGGAAGTCTTGGGACTGGGGAACATGTGACATCTCAGCTTTGCTTTTAAATTCCAAGGTCAAAATGGTGGGTGGTAAAATAATGCTTATAATGATCTGTAAAAGAGAAAAAAAGCAAAACAAAGTAGTAGGGACTACAAAAGCACATACTAGACAAATAACAAAATTAAGAATTTAAGTGTATATAAACTGCCAGACCATCCCAGTTCAATTTTCATCCCAATTCTATAAACAATTTTTTGACTGAGCAGCTTCAGTTCTAGTGTCTCACTCAGAAATATTCATGAGTACAAGCATTTGTGGATAAGAATGTTTATTGCAGGACTATTTGTAAAAGCAAACACTGGTGTCAACCTAAATGTCTATGTAGAGAGGGACAGCTGGTCTAGAATAACCTAATAGTGGAATATTGTGCAACCATTAAAAAGACAAAGGCAATGTTGAATACAATGAAAAGACAGCCACGCCATACTGCTAAGTGAAACAAATCAAATTACAGTTATTCCTTGATATATAAGGGGGATTGGTGCCAGGACGCCCCTCAACCCCAACCCCAAGGGTACCAAAATCTGAGGCTGCTCAAGTTCTGATATGATATGGTGTATTTGCATATAACCGACACACATCCTACCTTATACTTTAAACCATCTCTAGATTACTTATAATACCTAATACAATGTAAATGCTATATAAATAGTTGTTCTACTGTATTGGTTTTTTATGTGTATAACTTTCATTGTTGTATTATTATTTATTTGGGGGTGTTTTTCCAATTTTTTTTTATCTGAGATAGACTGAATCTGCAGATGTGGAACCCATGGATATGAAGAACCAATTGTATAGAAGAACTTAGAGTGATCCCATTTTTGTAAAAAATAAAATTAAAAATCTTATCTATTTATATGTTATACATATGCATTTAAAAGTTTAAAAATATGTATACTACATTGTTATTATTTACGTCTAAGAGTAACAGGACAGGGCAGTGATAAGTATTATTTTTCAATGAGCACACTGCTTTAATAATTTTTTAAAGCCATTAAGCAGATATTACCACATAAAACACATTAAAATTTGTTGATAAAAATCAAGAATCTAAAAGCATACCATCACCTTCTGTTATATCCTTCTCCCATCCCACACGTATCTTTTCTTTACTAGTAAAACCCAAGGAAGGTATAGATCCAGACATCTACAATTTTTTCATTATATTGCTATTGTTCATGAATTACTAGCAGAGTTTTCAAAAAAGATTTTTAAGTTCAACTTGTATGGCCTTTCGAGGTAAAGAGTTTAGAAGATTTACTAAATGCTCTGATATCAACTTGATGAACACTACCTTTTTCAAGCTAAAACTAGGCCTTAGTATTCTGGTATTTATTGACCAAAAAAGAATTTTAACCTGACTATTTGTCATTCATTATTAAGAACAGTAAACTGAAGTCATATCTTTGTCAACCTTCTTTTTATTTTTTTCCATGACAAAATTATCTTTTTTCATCATGTTTTAAAGCTTCATCTCCTGTGAAGGCTTGCTGGGACTTTCTCCAGTTCTAATAGGATTTTATTTGTGTGGTTTTTTTCTGTACAGATGTAGAACCCAAAATACATGTAATCTTCTAGGTCTGGAAAAATTGTACTTACCATACCCAATGGAAATACTGTACTAATTAATCTCTAGTCAACTTTCTGAAGAGGCCCCACATTCTGTTGCCCTTGTCCATTGCAGAACAACTGGCCTATGAAATAGTATTCAATCACATCAGTATCCTGTCTCTAAGGGATAAGATGGAGCATTACAATGAGTTTTCCCATCATATCTCTCTCTACGTTGTTTCCCTACAGTCTTTGTCTACTCAGAATTAGTCTAGCCAGGACATCTTAGAATTATTTGCAAACATGTTTCCAAAATTCACCAACCAAGCACTGATAAAGTAGGGTCTAAACACTGGAGAAGAATATTTACTGAGGCTTAGGGAAAAATTCATGTAGTTAATTCAGTTTTGTTTAACTCACTCTATTTCGGAGCAAAACATTTAATCTTACTTCACTTAAGTCTCCTCTTTGGTATGAAGTATATGAAGAAGAAGAATTTATTAAGTTCTCAGAAATAAAGATTTCTAGTAAACTAGAGTATACACAGGACACAAACATCAGGAAAATTATTTCTCAAACTGCTAGCTATCTATATCTTATCTCAGTCTCTGAATGTTTAAAAAGGGTCAGAACTTATGTAGCTAGAGGTGGACCCATTCACATCTCTAATTCCTCAGTTCCAAGGGTGCAATCAAAGCAGAGCATTGGAGAACTTCTGAAAACAATTATTGTTTCTCCAATATTTTCTTTAAAAGGATATATGTTGAGATCCTTTTTGATTGACATTTCTCTTATTCCTGTAATTTCATCAGTAGAAAAATAGTCATTATGTTTGGGACACATTATATTTTTAAGAACTCTAGGAAAAATAAAATTAAAATATAAAATACACAGTTACGTTGTTCTTTTTTTTTTTGAAAGAAAGAAAAAGAGAGAAAAGAAGAAAGAAAGAAAGAGTGAAAGAAAGAAAAAAAAGAACAAAAGAGAGAAAGAAAGAGGAAGAGAGAGGGAGAGAGAACGGGATTCTTGTTCTATTGCCCAGGCTAGAATGCAGTCTAAAAATGAGTATTAAAAACCTCTTTTATGCCAATAATTGTGCTTAACAATGGAGACAAGAAGGAATAAGGGATGAAAATAACAAACAAGCAGCCAACCAGTGTTTTTACTTAAACCTGTGAAATGCTATGCAATTGCTGAGGAGTGATTTACTTCCAATTATGTGGTCTCTTTTAAAATAGGTGTAATGTGATACTGAGAAAAATGTATGTTTTGTGGATTTGGGGTGGAGAGTTCTGTAAACATTTGTTAAGTTTACTTGTTCCAGGTCTGAGTTCAAGTCCTGGATATCCTTGTTAATTTTCTATCTC
>CAUYLG010016020.1:0-40347 GCA_963573385.1 Cacajao melanocephalus
CAGATTGGGTCTGAGTGGACGTCCGGCTTGTTGGTGATGAAGTTTTTTCTGTTTCTTAGTTTTCCTTTGGCGGACGCCCCTTCCCCACAGAGCTAGGCCTTCCCGGGTTCAGCTGTGCTTACTGTGAAACTCTCAGTCCTCTGCGCTTCCAATTGCTGTTCTCCTTGTGGGGGTGGGACCAGCTGAGCCCAACTCAAAGGGTGCCCAGTCGCCTATATTCCGCACTGAGAAGCGATGCGCCGCGCCGGGGCGCCGGCAAAACAGCTGTGCCGGCCAAAAGAGTCACGCTGGTGACCCATGTGGCTCCTCCGCCAGGAATCTCCCAGTTTGTGGGCTACAGAAATTCATCTGAAATTGCGGCGTCCACTCGCTCTCTGTGCTTTCACTGGGAGCTACAATCCTGAGCTTTTGTTAATCTGCCATTTTGGATCTCTCCCGTAAATCACACTTCTAATGCATTGAGGACTAATTTTTTTTTTTTTGAGGCAGGGTCTCTGCAGCCCAGACTGGGGTGCAGTGGCACAATCATAGCTCACTGCAGCCTCAATCTTTCAGGCTCAAGTGACCCTCCTGCCTCAGCCTCCTGAAGTGCTAAGATTACAGACAGGAATCACCACGCCCAGCTAATTTTCTTTTAATTTTTCGAAGAAACGGATTCTCACTATGTTGCCCAGGCTGGTCTCAAACTCCTATACTCAAGCAATCCTACTGCTCTGGCCTCCCAAAGTGCTGAGATTACAGGCCTGAACTGCCATGCCCAGCCAGGAACTGTTTTAAAAGGCAAGGTCAGTAGACTAGGTATTTGAACTATACATTCATGGCCAGACACAGTGGCTCACACCTGTAATCCTGGTATTTTGGGACGCTGAGGCAGGCGGATCACCTGAGGTCAGGAGTTTGAGACCAGCCTAGCCAACATGGTGAAATCCTGTCTCAACTAAAAATACAAAAATTAGCCAGGTGTGGTGGTGCATGCCTGTAATCCCAGCTACCTGGGAAGCTGACACAGGAGAACCGCTAGAACCCAGGAAGCAGAGGCTTCAGTGAGCCAAGATTGTGCACTGCACTCCAGTCTGAGTGACAGAGCAAGACTCCATCTCAAAAAAAATAAATAAATAAAATAAACTATCTATTCATTGTGGATAACCCAAAAAGTTTGAATAAACATTAAAAGTAATAAGAAACCTAGCAAGGAAATAAAGAATTATGAGACTAAAAACTGAAAGATGACGGAAATTCAGAGAAGAAAGCCCAGAGTTTGGGCCACTTTTCTTCTGGGAAAAACTTGTCAATTATATTTATTTATTTATTTTTCTGAGACAGAGTCTTGCTTTGTCACTCAGGCTGGAGTGCAATGGCGCTATCTTGGCTCACTGCAACTTCTGCCTCCCAGGTTCAAGTGATTCTCCTGCCTCAGCCTCCCAAGTAGCTAGGACCACACATGCATGCCACCACACCCGGCTAATTTTTGTATTTTTAGTATCCCAAAGTACCGGGATTACAGGCCATTGCACCTGGCCAAAACTGTCAATTATAAAAGAGGTGCCTTGGCTGGGCACAGTGGTTCATGCCTATAATTTCTTACAACTTTGGGAGGCTGAGGCAGGTGGATACCTTGAGCCTAGGAGTTCCAAACCAGCCTGGGCAACATGGCAAAACACTGTCTCTACAAAAAGCACAAAAATTAGCCAGGCATGGTGGTGCATGCCTGTGGTCCCAGCTACTTAGGAGGCCGAGGTGGAAGGATCACCTGAGCCCCAGGAGGTTGAGGCTGCAGCGAACCATGATCAATCCACTGCCCTCCAGCCTGAATGGTAGAGTGAGACCTTGTCTGGAAAAAGAGAGAGAGAGAGAGAGAGGTGCCTAAGAGGCTCAAAGTGTAGCTGCTCTTTTGGACAGTCTTTGGAGCTAAGGGATACAAATTGGAGTCTAAGGATACAACAGATTGGGGTACCTCACAGCTCCCCTACCTTGTTCTGGCATTAGGGCCTCAAAATACTACCTTCAGAGTAAGGGTAAATGAGACATAAACCCACCCTTGCAGAAACAGAGCCCAGCTTTGTATCACCTAAGTCACAGAAATTGGATTTGGCAATACTGGACTGCTAGTGCCCTAGCACTGCCTCTCTGGAGGAAAATAACATAATCCTAAGCTTCAAGATATTTCCATATTATTTCAGGTACAAAGTTCAATATTTTTTTAAAAAGCCAAACACTTGAGCTGACAAGACAACATGAATGAAAACCAAGAGAAAAAATAGATATGGACACAGACCCACAGGAGATCCAGAGGATGGAGCTGTCACGTTCACTTGGTCACATACCTTTGCTTAGTAAGCATACGGTCAAAGACAAAAGACAGGACTGACACTGTTGAGCTGGGCATGGTGGCACATGCCTGTAGTCCTACCTATTTGGGAGGCTGAGGCAGGAAGATTGCTTGAGCTCAGGAGTTCAACACTGCAGTGAGCCATGTTCACGCCACTGTACTCCAGCCTGAGTGACACAGTGAAATTCTGTCTCAAAAAGAAAAATAAAAGCTAACAATTTTGCCTGAATACTGAACTCTAAATAAAGAATGATCAGAAAAATCTATATCTCAAAAATGTGATAACCAAAATGGGGTACCACTCACACCCAATAGGATGACGATTATCAAAAACACAGAAAGTTGGGCGTAGTGGCTCATGCCTGTAATCCCAGCACTTTGGGAGGCCAAGGCAGGCAGATCACTTGAGCTCATGAGTTCAAGACCAGCCTGGGAAACATAGTGAAATCCCGTCTCTACTAAAAGTACAAAAACTAGCCGGGTGTGGTGGCACACGCCTGTGGTCCCAGCTACTAGGGAGGCTGATGGGAAGATGGCTTAAGCCTGGGAGGCAGAGGTTACAGGGAGGAAAGATCATGCCACTGCACTCCTGCCTGGGCCACAGAGCCAGACACTGCCTCAAAAAAAAAATAATAATTGCAAGTGTTGATGAGGATGTGGAGACGGTGTTGCGGGCGGGGTGGTTGTGGGGGGAATGTAAAATGGAGCAGCTACTGTGAAAAACACTAGAATGGTTCCTCAAAAATTTAAACAAAATGACCATATGATCCGGCAATTCTACTTGTTGGAATACATACAAAATAATTAAGAGCAAAGATTTGAACAGATATTTGTACATCCATGTTCATAGCAGCATTATTCACAATAGCCAAAAGGTGAAAACAACTCAAATGTTCATCAACTGATGAAAGGATAAACAAAATGTGTGATATACATACAGTGGAATATGATCCAGTCTTTAAAACGAAGGAAATTCTGACACATACTACAACCTGGATGAACTTTGAAGATATGCTAGGTAAAGTAAGCCAGTTACAAAAGGACAAACACTGTGTGATTCCACTTATATGAGGTAACTAGAGTAGTAAAATTCACAGAGGCAGGAAGTGTAACAATGGTTACCAGGGGCTGAGGTTGGGGGAGGACAATCAGGAGTTACTGTTTAATGCAGCGGTCCCCAATCTTTTTGGCACCAGGGACTGGTTTCATGGAAGAATTTTTCCATGGACAGGTGTAGGAGGGGAAGATGATTTTGGGATGACTCAACTGCCTTGCGTTTACTGTGCACTTTATTTCTATTATTAATACATTGTAATACCTCATGAAATCATACAATTCACCATAATGTGGAATCAATGGGGGCCCTGAGCTTGTTTCCCTGCAACTAGACAGTCCCATCTGGAGGTGATGGTAGACAGTGACCGATCATCAGGCATTAGATTCTCATGAGAGTGAGCAACCTAGATTTCTCCTATGTGCAGTTCACAATAGAATTTGTCCTTCTGTGAGAATTTAAGGCCGCTGCTGATCTGACAGGAGGTGGAGCTCAGGTGGTAATGCAAATGACGGGGAGTGGCTGTAAATACCGAGGAAGCTTTGCTCCTCACTCTTCGCTCACCTCCTGCTGTGTGGCCCGGTTCCTAACAGGCCAGGGACCGATACAGGCCTGTGTACCCTGGTTTAATGGGTACAGGGTTTCAGTTTGGGAAAACAAAATGTTCTACAGATAGATGGATGTGACGATTGCACAACAATGTGAATGTATTTATGCTACAGAACTGTACACTTTAAAAAGTTTTAAAATAAGTTTTATGTGAACGTGACATGTTTTCAGAAAAAAAATACATTTTATATTATGTGTATTTTACCGTATTACATGAGTATAATAAAAACTTAAAACTCAACAGATGGTTGGGAGGCTGAGGTGGGTGGATCGCTTGAGGCCAGGAGTTAGAGACCAGCCTGGCCAACATGGTGAAACCCCATATCTACTAAAACTACAAAACTTAGTTAGGTGTGGTAGTGCATTCCCGTAATCTCAGCTACTTGAGAGGCTGAGGCAGTAGAATCGCTTGAACCTGGGAGGTGGAGGGTGCAGTCTGCAGAGATCACGCCACTACACTCCAGCCTGGGCAAGAGTGAGACTCTGTCTCAGAAAAAAACAAAAACAAAAACAACTCAACAGATGGGTTTAATACCTTGTTAGCTACAGCCAAATCAATCAGTGAATGGAGCAGGCGTCAGAAGAAAATTCCCAGAATGCAGCACAGAGGAACAGAAGTTACCCCAAAGAATAATATAGAATTCATGCTCTAGTCTCTGGCATTGGTTTTATGAGTCCTCTTTTGGGATTTCCCCTTTTATAGTAGAAGTTAGGCTTAACATGAGCTACCTTACCCAAAGGAAAAAGAATGCCAGCTTTGACATAAGCATGTACATGCATTGTTTCATTTCATTTATGTAATGATGCTAAGAGAGAGAAACTGTGAACCCATTTTTGGGATGGATACTGAAGTCAAGTAGCTTGCCTAAGGCCACATACCCAAAAGCCAAGATTCAACACAGGACAATGCAACTCCAAGCCTGTGTTCTTTCTAACACATCAGACTGTCCCTCAAGTGTTTGTTTATTCATTCATACACTAAATAATTATTGTAAAAAATGAATTAAAAAATAATTATTGTGTACCTATTATAAGTCAAGACTAGGGGCCAGATAAGGTGGCTCACGCCTGTAACCCAACACTTTGGGAGGCAGGCAGATTGCTTGAGCTCAGGAGTTTGAGACCAGCCCAGTCAATGTGGTGAAACCTCATCTCTACTACAAATACAAAAAAGTTTAGCTGGGCTTAGTGGCATGCACCTGTAATCCCAGCTACTTGGGAGGCTGAGGAAGGAGAATCACTTGAACCCAGGAGGCGGAGGTCTCAGTGAGCCAAGATCACACCGCTGCACTCCAACCCAGGTGACAGAGTGAGATTCCATTTCAAAAAAACAAACCAAAAAAACTATTAAAAAATATATTTTTCAAGGCCTCCTCTTCTTCCCTGACATATTGACCCTGCTTTGGGGTTAATATGTTTCCATTTCTTTTTTTTTTCATGCCCTCCAGGCAAGAGTGCAGTGGTACATTCACGGCTCACTGCCACCTCCAACGCCTGGGGCTCAGGTGATTCTCCCACCTCAGCCTCCTAAGTAGCTAAGACTACAGGTTCGTGTCACCATGCCAAGTGAATTTTTGTATTTATTGTAGAGATGAGGTTTTTGCCATGTTTCCCAATCTGGTCTCAAACTCCTGGGTTCATTGGTCTATCTATCTTGGCCTCCACAGCATGGTGGGATTACAGGTGTGATTGAGCCACTGCACTCAGCCAATAAGTTTCTGTTTTATTGTTTTTGTTTGAGATGGAGTCTCACTCTGTTCCCAGACTGGAGTGCAGTGGCCCAATCTCAGCTCCCTGCAACCTCTGCCTCCCAGGTTCAAGAGATGCTCCCACTTTGGGAGGCCAAGGCAGGCATATCACCTGAAGTCAGAAGTTAGAGATCAGCCTGGCCAACATGGTGAAACCTCACCTCTACTAAAAATACAAAAAGATTAGGTGGGTGTAGTGGCAGGTGCCTGTAATCCCAGCTACTCGGGAGGCAAGAGAATCACTTGAACCCAGGAGGCAACCCAGTTGCAGTGAGCCAAGATGATGCCACTGCAGTCCAGCCTGGACAACAGTGCAAGACTCCATCTCCAGAAAGAAAGAGAGAGAGTGGTAAGGAGGGAGGGAGGGAGGGAGGGAGGGTTTACTTATTGTGGGGCTAGCAAAGCTGAAGAATGGGAGATAATTCTCAAATCCACCTCATCAAGAATTTGGAGGGTAGGGTTTTCCATGGATAGAACAGTGGGAAGAGGGCTAAAGAATGAGGAATGCTGATTGGTTAGGTCAGGGATGAAATCATAGGGGATCACAGCTGCCTTCTTGTGTTGAGTCAGTTCCTGGGTGGGGGTCACAAGACCAACTGAGTTAGTTTCTTGGGATGAGTTACTGGTCGGGGTGGTGCCAGCTAGTCCATCAGAGTGTAAGGTCTGAAAAATACCTCAAACACCAATCTGAGGTTTTGGAATAGTGCTGTTGCCTATAGGAGCAATTGCAGAGGCTACAAATCTTGTGACCTCCAGCTACATGACTCCTGAACCATAATTCTAACCTTGTTAGGTTTACAAAGGTTTCAATCCCTGAGCAAGGAGGGGGTTAATTTTGGGAAGCCCTTGTTATCATCTTTGTTTTAAAGTTAAAGTGTAAGCTAAATTCCTCCCATAGTTAGCTTGGCCTCCACCTAAGAATGAACAAGGACAGTTTGTGGGGTTAGAAGATGGAGTCAGTCATGCTGCATTTCTCTCACTGTCATAATTTTTGCAGAGGCAGTTTCAATCTCACTGTATGCAAAAAAAACAAAAAACAAAAAAAAACCCACGCACTTTCTGTGTAATAAAGAACCAGATGAAGAGAAGTGGTTCCCATGAAAACTGTGGCATTTTTGCTACACAAGTGGAAACTGAAAAGATTTCTGCAGTTTGTAAGCTAGCACTGCTTAAAAAAACTGTTTCCTGGTTGGGCGTGGTGGCTCATGCCTATAATCCCAGCACTTTGGGAGGCCGAGGTGGGCGGATCACTTGAGGTCAGGAGTTTGAGACCAGCTTGCCCAACATGGCAAAAACCCTGGCTCTACCAAAAATACAAAAATTAGCCAAAAAATAAATAATAAATTACAAAAAAAAAAAAGGATACGACTTGATAAATGTTATACAGCCAGTGATCATTACCACAGTCAATATGATGAAAGTATTCATCAGCCCTCAAGGTTTCTTTTTGTCCCTCTGTACCCCCACACAAACCTACCCCATCTCCAGACAACCACTGAGCTATTTTCTGTCACTATGCATTAGTTTGCCTTCCCTTTTTTTTTTTTTTTTAAAGACAGGGTCTTGGCCAGGCATGGTGGCTCACGCCTGTAATCCAAGCACTTTGGAGGCCAAGGCAGGCGGATCACCTGAGACTGGAAGTTCAAGACCAGCCTGACCAACATGGTGAAATCCCGTCTTTTTTATTTAAAAAAAAAAAAAGAAAGAAAGAAAGAAAAAAAAACACAGGGTCTCATTCTGTTGCTCAGGCTGAAGTGCAGTGGCATGATCACCGCTTACTGCAGCTTCAGCCTCTCAGGTTCAAGTGATCCTCCTACCTCTGCCTCCTGAGAAGCTGGGACCACAGGCACATGCCACGATGCCTGGCTAGTTTTTAAATTTTTAATAGAGATGAAGTCTGTCTATGTTGCCCAGGTTTGTCTCAAATTCTTGGGCTCTAGAGGTCCTCCTGCTTCGGCCTCCCAAAGTGCTGGGATTATGGGCCAAAGCCACCATGTCCAGCTCCTACAGTTTCATGTAAATGAAATCACACAGTGTGTACTCCTGTTTGTCTGACTTATTTCACTTAGCATAATTATTTTGAAATTCATCATGTTATAGTATAAATTTTTAAAATTTTTTTATTTATTATTAATTTTTTAAATTTTATTTTATATCTTTGGATATACAGGGGTCAGGGAGCTGCTTGAGGAGACAGTCTGACCCTTATAGGAGCTCCAGTGCTGAGCTGTGAGCGCCGTTGTTCTGTTCAGAGCTGCTGGGCAGGTACGTTTAAGTCTGCTGCAGTGGAACTCATAACCACCTTTTTTCCCAGGTGCTCTGTCCTGGGAAGGTGGGGCTTTATTTATAAGTTCCTGACATGCTGCTGCCTCTTTTCAGAGATGTCCTGCCTACTTAGGAGGTAGCCTAGTCACAGTCTGCCAGCAGAGGCATTGCTGAGCTGCCGTGGGCTCTGCCCAGCTGCTGTGTGAACTTCCTTGTGGTTTTGTTTATAGAAGTATAGTTAGAACTGCCTCAGTAATGGCAGACTGCCTCGGTAGTGGTGGACTGCCTTGGTAATGGCAGACACCTTCCCCCTACAGAGCTGGACCATCCCAGGTCCAGCTGCACTTGCTGTGAAACTCTCAATCCAGAGCGTTTCAGATTGCTGGTCTTTGTGGGGGTGGGACCTGCCAAGCCAGATCACTTGGCTCCCTGTTTCAGCCCCCTTTTTTTCAGTTGAATGGGTGGCTCTATCTCCCAGGCATTCCAGGCACCAGTTGAAACGGCCACCCAGATTTGTGTGAGTTGCTGGCTGAAACAACCATGCTGGAAACTCATGGTGTTTTTCAGCCCAGGAATCTCCTGCTCTGTGGGCAGTCATAACTCTTTTGGAAATGCAGTAATCACTCACCCTCTGCATTGTTCTCACTGGGAACTGCACTCCAGAGCTGTTCCTGTTCGGCCATCTTGGATCCCTATCTCCACTCCTATCATATTTTTTTGCACATTCAGATACCCTCACAAAAGTATAAAGCTATATGATAAATCCTTAGAATTAAAATGTTGAACAAACAGTATATGCATTTAAAAGTTACAATAATATCAAATTACTCTCCAAAATATTGTGCTAATTTACATTTCTACTTACAGGATACGGGATTACTTATTTCTCTATATCTTCGTGGCAATACTTGGCATTATCAAACTTTTTAATACTTTTCCATCTTCTTAATGGAAAAATGTAATTCACCATGAATGAGACTAACCATCTTTTCAAGTATGTAAAGGTCAATATTTCTCAATATGATTTACCTGTTCATGGGCTTTGCCCACTTTGTTCTTAGGCTATTCATCTTTAAATTATTTAATTTTTAATTTTAATTTTTATTTGAGACAAGGTCTTACTCTGTCATCCCACCTGGAGTGCAGTGATGCAATTATGGTTTACTGCAGCCTTGATCTCTCGGGCTCAAGCAATCCTCCCACTTCTGTCCCCCTGAGTAGCTGGGACTGTGGACATACTCCACCATGCCCAGTAACTTTTGTATTGTTTGTAGAGATAGGATTTCACCATATTGCCCAGGCTGTTCTCAAACTCCTGGGCTCAAGCAATCCACCCACCTTGGCCTCCCAAAGTGCTAGGAGTACAGGCATGAGCCATAATACCCGGCCTAAATTGTTGATTTTTAAGAATTCTTTCCATATGAAGCAAAGCAGCTCTTACAAATATTCAGGCAGGATGCAGTGGCTCACACCTATAATCCCATCACTTTGGGAGGTCGAAATGAAAGGATTGCTTGAGCCCAGGAATTTGAGAGCAGCCTGGGAAACATAGTGAGACACCGTCCCTTTAAAATACACATATTTTATTTTGTTGTGCATCTTTATACTTCAATAGTATTCTTTTCAATAGAAACATATTTTGTGGGTCAAATTTTCCAGTTACTTAAGTTGTGGCCTCTGGATTTAAGATATTCCTTCAAAATGGCTTCCAACTCCTAGATAATAAAAACAGTGCAGCCGTTATTATCTGACTCAATTTTTAATAGTTCATTCTTTTTACCAAGTAAAACTTTGATCCATGAAGAACATGTTGGTAAAGAATGAGGAAGAAAACTAATTTTATGTTCTCCATAATTCAAGTTGCCTTATCATTATTCACTGAATTATCAATCTTTTCCTTGCTTCTTCAAAATGTCACATCTATCATATAATAATTCCCTTTATGTATTTGATGACTTTGTATATTGTATATGTTCTTTCTGATTCTTCAGGCCCATCATTTACAATGCTATTTTTTAATGAAGGTTTTAATTTTTTAATGAAGGTATTACAATCATAGAATTCTAGCATTGGGAGGTTGTACAAAGTCATCTAGCGCATTCTCCAGTCAAATTTAGACATTTATTTCAATGCACACATGACAGATGATCACCTAGCCCCAGCTTGTATATTTCTAGCAATAGAAAACTCAAACTCCATGTGACAGATGCTTCAGTTTTTGGTCACTTCTAGTGATTAGAAACTTACATCATATTGTGCTAAAATTAGCCCTCCTGAAATTCCTGTCTACTGCTTCTACTTCTACCCTGACAGCACACAAGACTATCAAATCTACCAACCTGTTGATGTATGAGGCCATTATCCTCCCTTTGGCCATCCTGATTTTTAAAAAATATGTTTTGTTTGTTTGTTTGTCTGAGACAAGATCTTGTTCTGTCACTCAGGGTGGAGTGCAGTGGCATGATCTCAGCTCACTGCAACCTCTGCCTCTCGGGTTCAAGTGATCCTCCTGCCTCACCCTCTGGAGTAGCTGAGATTATAGGCGCCCACCCCATCTCATGACTAATTTTTTTTTTTCATATTTTTCAGTAGAGACCAGGCTTGACCATGTTGGCCAGGCTGGTCTCGAACTCCTGACCTCAAGTGATCTGCCCGCCTTGGCCTCCCAAAGTGGAAAAACATGGGTATTGATCCTTCTACCTCCCATAGTCTAAACGATTTGTCTACTTTTTGGATAATTAACCAGTTAGTAATGTGATTTTTTTCTTGATGCTATATTTCAAAAAATACACATCTGTAAAATAAAAATTCTTAATCTTCACTTCCTACATTTCAATCTTCCAATTCCCTCTCCTTGAGGAAACTAATGATAATCTTATGAGGCGTATCTTTTAATGTTTTTTTCTATCCATATATAGGCATATGTACACATATAAAGAGTGTTTGTTTGTTTGTTTTGAGACTGAATCTCAATCTGTCGTCTAGGCTGGAGTGCAGTGGTATGGTCTCAGCTCACTGCAAACTGCACCTCCCAGGTTCAAGTGATTCTCCTGCTTCAGGCTCTGGAGTAACTGGGATTACAGGTGCCTGCCACTATGCCTGGCTAATTTTTTGTATTTTTATTATTTATTTATTTATTTTTTGAGACAAAGTCTAGCTCTGTCGCCCAGGCTGGAGTGCAGTGGTGCAATCTTGGCTCACTGCAACCTCCGCCTCCACAGGTTCAAGCGATTCTCCTGTCTCATCCTCCTGAGTAGCTGGGATTACAAGCGCCCACCACCACACCCAGCTAATTTTTGTATTTTTAGTAGAAACAGGGTTTCACTGTGTTGGCGAGGCTGGTCTTGAACTCTTGACCTCGTGATCTACCTGCCTCAGCCACCCAAAGTGCTGAGATTACAAGCGTGAGCCAACACGCCTGGCCAATTTTTTGTATTTTTAGTAGAGAGCCACCTGAGTAGTGCCTCAGCCTCTGACTAGCTGGGATTACAGGAGTGCACCACCACATCCTGCTAATTTTTTTGAATCTATTTTTATTAGAGGCGGGTTTCACTGTGTTGACCAGGCTGGTCTCGAACTACTGTCCTCAAGCGATCCACTTGCCTCAGTCTCCCAAAGTGCTGGGATTACAGGCATGAGCCGTGGCGCTCAGTGAAAATACATTTTTTTAAACAAAGCCAAAAGATAAATTGACTGGAAGATAACATTTGCAAGATATAACAAAGTGTAAATATTATTAAAATGTAAATAACCGGCCAAGGGCAGTGGCTCACACCTGTAATCCCAATTCTTTGGGAGGCAGAGGAGGGTGGATTACCTGAGGTCAGGAGTTTGATACCAGCCTGTTTAACATGGTGAAACCCTGTCTCTACTTTAAAAATACAAAAAAATTAGCTGGGCATGGTGGCACATGCCTGTAGTCCAGCTACTTGGGAGGCTGAGGCAGGAGAATCACTTTAACATAGAAGGTGGAAGTTGCAGTGAGCCAAGGTTGCGGCATTGCACTCCAGCCTGGGAGACTATATATATATATATAATTAAAACATAAATATATTTTATATTTTATATGTATCTGCTTCAGATTAATAAGAAATTCATAAGAATTATGAAATTAATAAGAAAGAAATATATAAATAAGCTCATAAACTGGGCAAAGGATAGGGATAAAAAAATCATAGAAAAAAATATAAGCAGGCTGGGCATAGTGGCTCATGCCTGTAATCCCAGCACTTTGGGAATCCAAGGCAGGTAGATCAGTTGAGCCCAGGAGTTCGAGATAGTCTGGGCAACATGGCAAAACCCCGTCGCTACTGAAAACACAAAAACTGCCAGGCAGAATGGCTCTGGCCAGTAATCCCAGCAATCCTAGCACTTCGGGAGGCCTAGGTGGGTGAATCACCTGAGGTCAGGTGTTCGAGACCAGCCTGCAAACATGGTGAAACCCTACTAAAAATACAAAAATTAGCCAGCGTGGTGGCAGGTGCCTGTAATCCCAGCTACTGGGAGACTGAGGCAGGAGAATCACTTGAACCCAGGAGGTGGAGGTTGCAGTGAGTCCAGTTCGCACCACTGCACTCCAGCCTGGGCAGCAGAGTGAGACTCCTCTGCCAAAACACAGACACACACACACACACACACAAATTAGCCAGGCATGGTGGCAGGCACCTGTAATCCCAGCTTCTTAGGAGGCTGAGGCAGGAGAATCTCTTGAACTTGGGAAGGGAGAGGCTGCAGTGAGCTGGGATCACACCACTGCACTCCACTTGGGCAACACAGCAACAAAGCAAGACTCCATTAAATTAAAAAAAAAAAAAAAGGCAAGTGGAGGCATGTCCGCAATGTTGGTGACAGAAGCGATGTTCCTCCTTCTGTTTTTCAAATATTCTGTAATGCGATTTTCACAATTTAGAAAAAAATTCACAGGAAAAATGTAACATTCTCATATTGTTTTCTAAGCATGCTGCATGTTCTAGAACCTGATTTTGCAGTCCAAATGCAATTTACACTTCTGCCAAATAAATCTTACTTAAGCGCTGTTCTACAGCCTGAACTAAGAATAAAATTCTCATTTCATAATAAAGACTTTCATTTTATTATCTTCTTTACTTGCAAGTAGAAAAAGAGGAAGTATGAGAGGAAGCTTTAGAGGGGGATTTTGATCCATATAAAGAAACAGTCTAGAAAGGGAACTTCAGGTTCACCTGGCTGCCCTTATTGTACAGAAGAGGAAACTGTAAGCTAAGAGAGGCAAGACCTCAGAAACCAGAGAGGATGTAATGTGTCGCATCTGCTGCTGAACTTTGTCTTAGCTCACCCAAGGGGGTATTTTACCCTCTGCGGTCCAGCCCCTTCTCTGCAGTCACACACTTTCCAGAAGGAAGGTCCCTCTGGTGCAGGCTCACCACTAGGTGGCACTGTGCACTGCTGGGCTAGTTCTGGTAAAATACCCTTGAGTCCCCTAAAGGACTGACTGCCTGCCTTCCCTTCCTTGTTCTTTCTCTCTCTCTCTCTCTTTTTTTTCACTCTCTTTCTTTCTCTCTCTCTTCTCTTCTTTCTTTCTTTCTTTTTTTTTTTTTTGACATGGAGTCTCGCTCAGTCACCCAGGCCGGATTGCAATGGCACAATCTCGGCTCACTGCAACCTCCGCCTCCCGAGTTCAAGCAATTCTCCTGCCTCAGCCTCCTGAGTAGCTGGGATTACAGGCACAACACCACCATGCCCAGCTAATTTTTTATTTTTAGTAGAGACGAGGGTTTTACCACGTTGGCCAGGCTGATCTCGAACTCGAACTGCCTTGGCCTCCCAAAGTGCTGGGATTAAGGCGTGAGCCACCTCGCCCAGCCTCTTTCTTTCTTCCTGACTTTCGTTCCTTCCTTCCCTTTTTCTCTCTGCCTGCTTTCTTTCTTTTCTTCTTTCTTTCTTCCTTCCTTTCTCTCTTTCATTTATTTTCTTTCTTCCTTTTTCTTTTTTTTTTTTTTTTTTGAGATGAATATCCTGCTGTCACCCAGGCTGGAGTGCAATGGTGTGATCTCAGCTCACTGCAACCTCTGCCTCCCAGGTTCTACCAATTCTCCTGCCTCAGCCTCCCAAGTAACTGGGACTGCAGGCATCTGCCACCACACCCAGCTAATTTTTTGTATCTTTAGTAGAGATGGGGTTTCACCATGTTGGCCAGGCTGCTCTTGAACTCCTGAGCTCAAGCGATCCACTCACCTTGGCCTCCCAAAGTGCTGAGATTACAGGCATGAGCCATCATGCCAGGCCTCATTTATTTTCTTTCTTCCTCTTTATTTTCTTTTAAATTTTAATTTAATTTAATTATTTTTTACTGTCATTATTATTTGCAGAGATGGAGACTCCCTGTGTTGCCCAGTCTGGTTTCAAGCTCCTGGGCTCAAGTGATGCTCCCATCTCAGTCCCCCAACGTGCTGGGATAACAGGCATGAGCCAGCATGCCTGGCCAGAGCTTCAGTTTCTATGGACAGGCCTTTTCAGGCTTGCTAAATCATAATTCTCCAAAATTCCTAAGATCAACCAATTTTAAGAGCAGTCAGATTTTTATAAGAAAACACTTGATTTGTGAATGAGAAGAGCCTTCCACTTTCAGTATTTTCTGGAATTAATCCATTCCAAATTTGTTGCTATAAAATTTATCCAGGGGCTTTTCAAGATGCCCAGCGGCCAGTGAGCTCTGAGCTTATGCAGCGGATGACAAATATGTAGGATTCAGTGTGCATGAAAATGCTTCATGAGACCCAAGAAAAAATGAAAATCTCCGGGAGAAACCATGTTAAACACCTCAGTCCTCACTAAGCCTGTCTCTCCTGCACTTGGCAATAGAGCAAAGATGCCATTGGAAAAAGGAGAATCTCCAGATGCAACCCTCTGTAGGCACATCTTTGAGACTGAAAGAAACATCAACCAAGTCATCATCAAGCCATGGTCCCTGACTCTTCATTCTGAACATCCCAGGCTCTGTGCCGTCCTCACCTGGGAATTCCTGCATGCCCAGCTGATCAGTGGGCATCCAACTTTCTTTGTCAAATGGCACTGGCAATGTTGTTGAAGTTTTCCCATCTGGGAAATGAAGACCATGAAGAAAAGCTGGGTATCCCAGGCACGCCCAGGTCTCATAACCTGGAAACCACTGTGAGGAGACTGTCTTTTTAACAGAATTAACTCTTGGAGAGGAGGTTGTTTTGGGAAGGAGTAGGAAAGGATGATCTGAGAGCTGGTGGAGAAGGGCCAGCAGCACCATGATGCCACAGAGAACATCCCATCCCTTGGCACACACACCCACTTCTCTGAAGCCTATTGCTCAACC
This sequence comes from Cacajao melanocephalus, assembly GCA_963573385.1. NCBI lineage: Eukaryota > Metazoa > Chordata > Mammalia > Primates > Pitheciidae > Cacajao > Cacajao melanocephalus. The sequence continues at coordinate 15,330 of CAUYLG010016020.1, forward strand.
TGTTTGAGAAATTCCAGAATGTAAAGCCACTGGAAGGCTCTGCTGCCCAGCACCCCTGACAGCAAGGCCAGCCTTTCCCAGAGTACTTTGGACCTCCAGCCAGGTGTGGTCACCAAGGGCCTCTGGAAGTTAGAAGCTAGATCAAGTGCCCATCCATAATAATGTTGAAGATGACTACTAAATAAGTGATGATACACACCAAAAAACCAGCATAGGTGACAATACTGCTCTCCTGAGCCTAGTTTCCTCCGTACCAATTCAGCAATCAGAAACCTCTGCTGAGCCATCCCAAGCACGGGAGCCTGGCTTAGATAGTAGAAGTTACCTGAGCTGGCCTTTGCTTTCCCAGAGGAGATTCAGGAGCCATGGCCTACCGCTGATGAAGGTGGTGGTGAGGGGTCTGGTGAGAGAACCACGTCAATTTCCGTTAACCTGGCACCTTGAAGGTCGTTTTCAAGGTGTGAGCCCTAAACCATCAGCATCCCCTGGGAGAATCTTAGAAATGCAAACTGTGGCTCACGCCTATAATCTCCGCACTTTGGTAGACCAAGGTGGGCAGATCACCTGAGGTCAGGAGTTCGAGACCAGCCTGGCCAACATGGTGAAATCCCGTCTCTACCAAAAACACAAAAAGTAGTCAGGCATGGTGGCACACACCTGTAGTCCCAGCTACTTGGGAGGCTGAGGCAGGAAAATTGCTTGAACTCAGGAAGTGGAGGTTGCAGTGAGCCAAGATCATTCCACTGTACTCCAGCCTGAGTGACAGAGCAAGACCCCATCTCAAAAAGAAAAAAAAAAAAAAATGCAGACTGTCAAGCCTCATCTAAGGCCCATTAAGTGGAAACTCTGGGATTTGAGGGTTCCACCATCTGTGTTTTAACAAGCCCTTCTTGTGATTCTGATGCCGAGGTTTGAGAACCACTGCTTCACAAGATCCATAATTGCCACGGTCCGAGGCGCCATGCTAGTGGCTGTTTGTCTGACTTCAGCAAGCCTGTGGGAATGATGATGAGAAGCATTCGCACTGCTCAGGTTTTGTATTTTCCCGTGTATAGAGTGTCACCCGTGCTGGGCATAAGAAAGAACACAGACTTAACCACAGCCCTCATTTTTCAAGATGGTGGTTGTTCTAAAGCCCAGCATAGAATAGATGCTCAGAGAATATTTGTTGTCAGCTATAAAATAAAACAACCTGCTGCTAGATATGTTGAATATTGTGCACATACTACTGGTTTAAAAAAGTTTGTAAAGGCTGTTCAAGTGAAGGAGTAGGAGTAGAGGAGGAGCAAAGAAATCTAACTGGTTGTGATCAATTAGTGGTAAACTGAATCTCATATACGTATTATTGAATGAAAAAAACAGACACAAACTACTACACACTTTCCAACTTCAAATATATGAACACCAAGAAAAGGCAAAACTAATGAGGATGTAAGTCAGAAAAGTGATTACCTGTATTGGGGGGAGCATTGAGTGATGGAGGGCATGAAGGAGTGGGTAGGATGCTGGTTACACGGGTGTATATATATGTAAGAAAGTCATTGGGTGCTATACTTGAAAGAAAGAGGCCAAGTGTGGCAGCTCACACCTGTAATCCCAGCACTTTGGGAGGCTGAGGCAGGCAGATCACGAGGTCAGGAGATCAAGACCATCCTGGCCAACGTGGTGAAATCCCATCTTTACTAAAATACAAAAAATTAGCCAATGTGGTGGCATGCGCCTATAGTCCCAGCTACTCCAGAGGCTGGAGAATCTCTTGAACCCAGAAGGCAGAGGTTGCATTGAGCCAAGATCTCAACATTCTGTCTCAAAAAAAAGGAAGGAGAAGAAGGAAAGTAAACACCTGAGATGGGAACCCAGCTGGCAAGGAAGACAGAAAAACAGCTATGGAAATGAAAATGAGATTTTTAGAAAACATGATAAGATGGGAACAGAGAGAGAGGAGAGGCAAAGAACAGTCATTTATAAAATTGGAGTCCCTAAAGAAATCAGAGCAATAAGACAGAACTAACATCTGCAAGGTGGAGAGGTTCTGGAGATCTGCTGCACAACAATGCAAATATACTTAACGCTACTGAACTGTACGCTTTAAAATGGTTAAAATGGGCTGGGCACAGTGGCTCACGGCTGTAATCCCAGCACTTTGGGAGGCCAAGGCGCATGGATCACCTGAGGTCAGGAGTTCAAGACCTGTCTGACCAACATGGCAAAACCCCCGTCTTTACTAAAAATGCAAAAATTAGCTGGGCATGGTGGCGTGTGCATGTAATCTCAGCTACTTGGGAGGCTGAGGCAGGAGAATCACTGAACCTGGGAGGTGCAGGTTGCAGTAAGCCAAGATCATGCCATTCCACTCCAGCCTGGGTGAAAAGGGCAAAACTCTTGTCTCAAAAAAATAAATAAAATAAAATATATAATCATAAATTTTTTGTTGAGACAGTATCCTGCTTTGTTGCCCAGGCTAGAGTGCAGTGGCACTATCTGGGCTCACTGCATTCACCTCTCAGGCTCAAGCAATCCTTACGCATCAGCCTCCCAAATAGCTGGGACTACAGGTGTTCACCACCATGCCTGGCTAATTTTTGTAGAGATGGGGCTTCACCATGTTGCTCAGGCTGGTCTCGAACTCCTGAGCTATTGTGATCTGCACATCTCAGCCTCCCAAAGTGCTAGGGTTACAGGCATGAGCCACCACACCCAGCTACTCATGAATACATTTTAAAGAAATATTCGTAGTACAAAAAAAAAGAATAAGGAAATGTTTGTAATATACTATCAGTTGCCTTAAAGGATAATATTTTTTGAGGTAAAATCATGACTGTCAAGCAAATCTAAAGTGGATACCCATCAAGATTTAATTTAACTCACTGATTAATGAGGGAATCAGTAAAGTATTATAACCAGTTCAAAAGAGAATTCAAAGAATCCCACATGAATTGGTCAATCAGGAATATGTTAATGAATTTATAAATAGATACAAAACTGACTTTATTCACCTAGGAATTTGGAGGTAATTGGTCCGGCCACCCATCAGAACCATTTGCATACCTAAAGGCCAGAGTATTTGCATTGCGTCAGTCAGCAGAGATATGCAATAAACAGGATACTGTTTTGTTTGGCACCCAGGAAGGAGTGCAGTGGCATGAACACAACTCATTGCAACTTTAATCTCCCAAACTCAGGCTGTCCTCCCACCTCAACCTACAGAGTAGGCTACCACATGCAGGTGATTTTTTTTTTTTTTTTTTTTTGGTAGAGGCAAGGTCTCACTATGTTCCCCAGGCTGGTGTCGAACTCCTGGGCTCAAGAAATCCTCCTGCCTCAGCCTCCTGAAGGTCTTCATGTGAAGACCAGTGTTAGCCAGGATACTACCTTGAAACCACCATTGCAAAATTATAACTGAGACAGTGAAAGAGATCTGACCTAACCAACTCCATCTTGGTTCTAACCTCCAAGCTGTCCTTGTTAATTCCTGGACATAGTAGGCCAAACTAACATTGGGAAGACCTTAGTTTATAGTTTATGGGTTTTTTGTTTTTGTTTTGTTTTTGAGACGGAGTCTCCCTCTGTCATCCAGCCTGAAGTGCAGTGGCACAATCTCAGCTCACCACAACCTCTGCCTCCCAGGTTCAAACAATTTTCCCACCTCATCATCCCAGGTAAGTGGGAGTACAGGTGTGCACCACCACACCTGGCTGATTTTTGTATTTTTGGTAGAGACAGGGTTTCACCATGTTGGCGAGGCTGGTCTCGAACTCCTGACCTCAGGTGATCTGCCCAGCTCAGCCTCCCAAAGTGCTGCTATTACAGGCATGAGCCACTGTGTCCAGGCTATAGTTCATAGTTTAAAACAAAAATGAGTACATCCCTTTCCCAAACAAACCCCCTTCTTGCCTGGGGACTAGACTGATTTTGTAGGACTAACAAATTAGCCAAAAGATTAGAAATTATGGTTTAGGAGTCAAGCAGGTGGAGGCTAAAATATCCTGACCCATCCCAAATTGCTCCTGGGGATAACCTCATTGTTGTAAAACCTAAGATCAGTGCTTGAGATATTTTACAAACCCTGCACTTGGTGGATCAGCTGGCACCACCCAGATCCATAAACTGGCTCATCTGATCTGTGGCCCCCAACCAGGAACTGACTCAGTGCAAAAGGACAGCTTCAACTCCCTATGATTTCATCTCTGACGAGACCAATCACCACTCCTGACCCACTGGCCCCTACCCGCTACGTTATCCTTAAAAAAAATCCAATCCTGGAATGCTGGGGGAGACTGATTTAGGTAATAATAAAACTCCAGGCTCCCATACAGCAGGCTCTGTGGGAATTATTCTTTCTCTTTTTTGTTTGAGACAGGGTCTCACTCTGTTGCCCAGCCTGGAGTGCATTGGTACCATCTCAACTCCCTGCAACCTCTGCCTTCGGGTTCAAGCGATTCTCCCACCTCAGCCTCCTGAGTAGCTGGGACTACAGGCCTGTACTACTACAGGCCTCTACTACCACATGCCGCTGATTTTTGGAGTTTTTAATAGAGACAAGTTTTCACCACATTGGCCAGGCTGGTCTTGGACTCTTGGCCTCAAGTGTTCCCCCTGCCTAGGCCTTCCAAAGTGTTGGAATTAGAGACATGAGCCATCACGCCCAACCTAGATTACAACATTTAAATATATAGCATTATCTCAAGGAGAAAAAGAGAAAATAGGCCCCAAACATTGCAGATGGCTTTTGTCTCAGTGATGGATTTAGTAGTTTAATTTCTTCCATCATCTTTTCTATCTTTTCCAAATTTTTACAATAAGAACCTAGTCCTTTTAGAATCTATACATATATATATATATATATATATAAATGCTATAATTGTAAGTAAAGTCAGTATATAAGTGGCAAAAAGATACAGATAATAACACCCCCAAAATTTAGTAATAAGCAGGAAAACTTATTTCCAGAAATCTGAAGTTAAGAGCATCAATATAAAAAAAATAGGATTTGCTTTTTTTTATATATATATATATATATATATTTTTTTTTTTTTTTTTTTTGACAGGGAGTCTCTCTCTGTCACCCTGGCTGGAGTGCAGTGGCACAGTCTTGGCTCACTGCAACCTCCACCTACTGGATTCAAACGATTCTCCTACCTCAGCCTCCTTAGTAGCTGAGATTACAGGCGCCCACCACCACACCCAGCAAATTTTTGTATTTTAGTAGAGACAGGATTTCACCATGTTGACCAGGCTGATCTCAAACTCCTGACCTCAAATGATCTGTCCACCTCAGCCTCCCAAGGTGCTGGAATTACAGGCATGAGCCACCAAGCCTGGCTTGGATTTGCTGTTATAATACAGTTGTCCCTAAGTATTCATGGGGAATTGGTTCCAGGACCCCTCACAGAAAGCAAAATCTGCAGATGCTGAAGTCTCTTATACAAAATGGCATATGGTACATGTCAGTATGTAGAAAAATAAGTAAAATTTAAGAATAAAAAAATAGTCTGGGCATGGTGGAGTGGCTCACACCTGTTATCCCAGCACTTTGGGGGGCAAAAGTGGGTGGATCACCTGAGGTCGGGAGTTTGAGACCAGCCTGGCCAAGATGGTGAAACCCCATCTCTACTCAAAATAAAAAAATTAGCTGGGCATGGTGGCAGGTGCCTATAATCCCAGCGACTTGGGAGGCTGAGGCACAAGAATTGCTTGAATCTGGGAGGCAGAGGCTGCAGTGAGCCGAGATTCTGCCATTGCACTTCAGCCTGAGTGACAGAGTGAGACTCCATCTCAAAATCAATAAAGTATGATGTAGTATTTTCGTATAACCTATACACATCCTCTCATATACTTTAAATCATCTCCAAATTACTTATAATACCTAATACACTATAAATGCTGTATAAATAGTTCTTAAACTGTATTGTCTAGGGAACAATCACAAGAAGAAAAGTCTGTACATGTTCAATACAATTATCCTTTTTTTCCTGGAATATTTTATTTTATATTTATTCATTTTTATTGGCCACCCTAAGGACAGGATTGGAATATTTTAGATCCAAGTTTGGTTGGATCTACCAATGCAAAACCCACAGAAATGGAAGGCTGACAATAGTCCCCAAAAGCAATCTTCCTCTGAACAAATTTGATTGTAATTTTTTTTAAAAGAGTCTTGGCCAGGCACAGTGGCTCACACCTGTAATCCCAGCACTTTGGAAGGCCGAGGCGGGCGGATCACGAGGTTAAGAGATCGAGACCATCCTGGCCAACATGGTGAAACTCCGTCTCCATTAAAAAATAAAAATAAAAAATAATAATAATAAAAGAGTCTTACTCTGTCACTCAGGCTGGAGTGCAGTGGTGTGATCTCAGCTCATTGCAACCTCCACCTCCCGGGTTCAAGTGATTCTCATGCCTCAGCCTCCCAAGTAGCTGGGATTACAGGCAAGCATCACCACACCCAGCTAATATTTGAATTTGTGGTAGAGATGGGGTCTCACCATGTTGGCCAGGCTGGTCTCGAATTCCTCAGCTCAAGCTATCTGCCCATCTTGGCCTCCAAAAGTGCTGGGATTACAGGTATGAGCCACTGTGCCCAGCCTGATAGTAAATATTTTTGAGAAGAAAAAATGTTCTTGATGTTCTTAAAGAAATCGCAACTAGGTCTAACAAGAAAATATGGGTGAGGAGTTTTTAAATGGATTGTAACATATAGTAGAGCTGATATTTGGTAAAGATAGATTTTGGTCTGCATGGAGTAGGGGGGTAAAGAGCTGGACATAGATAATCTGCCAGTGTTTTGTCAGTAGTTCTCAGAGGAAAGAACATACAGTACTGATTTGAGATGGCCAGTCCTAAATTCAGTAGAAATATATTTTACAGTAAAAGAGAACAATTCCTCTGCTTCCCACACTAGAGTTTAAAAGAATAACTTTTAAAAGTACATCCTTAAATAAATAAAATAAAATAATAGAAGTACATCCTTCTCCTTTTGTGCTCATTCCGCCTTGACCCCTGTGACTCAGTCTCCTGTGCTCAAATCCACTGGAATGATTAAGTCTTGAGCACACACCTGTTCCTATCATAGATACTGACAAATGGACTCTGTTGGTCAAAAGAGTCCATCCACTACCCTCATTAGAAGCTTATCCTGCACTTACAGTCTCTTACAAAGAGGTTCAGTCAACTACACAGAAACCAGCTCCTCTCCAGTCTTGGAAGAGAAACTGCAACAGTGAGCCTCTGGGAGCCCAGGGCACCTGAGGTGTGGTTCTGTATGGGGGAATTGCTTTCTCCCCTATTAGGCTCAAGATTCACTTCAGGTAGCCAGCCTTTTCTGGAAGGAGGCACTTCCTATCAGACCCTGAGGATGTCTTGGGCAAATTGGCCAGGAAAGGGAAACACAGTAAAGGCAAAAGAGAGGAATCGGAAATCATATATATTTTTTTTTTCTTTTTTTTCTTTTCTTTTTTTTTTTTTTTTTGAGACAGAGTCTTGCTCTCTTGCCCAGGCTGTGTGCAGTGGCACAATCTAGGCTCACTGCAACCTCTGCCTCCCGAGTTCAAGGGATTCTCCTGCCTCAGCCTCCTGAGCAGCTGGGATTACAGGCATGTGCCACCACACCCAGCTAATTTTTGTATTTGTTAGTAGAGACAGTGTTTCGCCATGTTGGTCAGACTGGTCTCAAACTCCTGACCTTGTGATCCACCCACCTCAGCCTCCCAAAGTCCTAGGACTACAGGTGTGAGCCACCACACCCAGATGGAAAATATATATTTCTTAAGTTATGATGTTTATATTTAGCTTTGTCTAAACTTTAATCTATCATCAGGCTCATAGGCACTGTAAAATAATTTTTCTGTGTACTTAGGATTTTATGCCTTCGTTTGCATTACTCACATAGTGAAGTGTTCCTTTTTTTCCCCAAAATATCCTGATCTTACTTTAGCAAGATTAGAAGAAAAAAGGGTTTCTCTGGCTCTTTATCTTTTTCTTCTTTTCCTTCCTTTCTTTTTCTTTCTTTCTTTTCCTTCCTTCCTTCCTTCCTTTCCTTCTTTCTTTCTCTTTCCCTTTCTTTCCCTCTCTCTCTTTCTTTCTTTTCTTTCTTCCCTCCTTCCCTTCCTTCTTTCTTTTCTTTTCTTTCTTTCTTTCAAGACAGGGTTTCACTCTGTCACCCAAGCTGGAGTGCAGTGGCAGAATCATGGCTCGCTGCAGCTTCAACTTTCCCAGCCCAAGCAATCCTCCTACCTCAGCCTGCTGAGTAGCCATGACCACAGGTGTATACTACCATGCTGGCTAGGTTTTTTTATTTTTTTTTATTTTGTAGAGATGGGGCCTCCCTCTGTTGCCCAGGCTAGTCTTAAACTCATGGGCTCAAGTATTCCTATCACCTTGGCTTCCCGAAGTGCTGCGATTACAGGTGTCAGCCACTGTGCCCAGCCTAGAATATTAAAATAATACTTCTCAGCCCTTTACATTTTGGGAGGATGGTCTCTGATACTTTCTTATTTTAGGCTATTTTGTGCTAATGTCTACCTCATCCGAGAGATAAGGAGTCCAGTCCAAGAGCAATAACTGATGGTGTAGGCTCCAACGTCCAACCTTGCAAATGGTCGGTAAGATCTTTTTTCACATCTTTGCACTTCAGAACAAGGAAGAACTGATGGCACTGTGAGTAGCAGTAACCTGAGAAGCAACTGATTTTCTACGTCTGAGGTTACCCGAGATTTCCTTAATCTACAGAATTTGGGGCTAAGCCTGTTGACTTTGCTAAATCTGTAAGATGCTTTTCAATACCTTATTTTACAAGTTGGATGTGACACACTCTCAACTCTTGCAATTTTTTGCCATGCAAAATCTTTTCCCTATAATGCAAAACTGTAGTCAGTTTCACTTATGTTCTTGGGCTAGTTGCTTAACTGCACAAAGATTGAATTTTTTATGTAAAAAGAAGTCCTAACAATAAAGGCTTCATAGGTTATCAAGAGCATCAAATGAAAATCTATATGTGGCCAGGCGCGGTGGCCTACACCTGTAATCCCAGCACTTTGGGAGGCCGAGATAAGCAGATCACTTGAGTCCAGGAGCTGAAGACAAGCCTGGGCAACATGTTGAGAACCCATCTCTACAAAAATTAGCTGGTCATGGTGGCATGCATCTGTAGTCCCAGCTACTTGGGAGGCTGTGGTGGGAGGATGGCTTGAGTCTGGGAGGCGGAGGCTGCAGTGAGCTGAGACAGCCTGGGAAACACAGCCAGACAATGTTTCAAAAAAAAAAAAAAAAGAGAGAGAGAATCTGTACATGAAAATCCTCTGTGAAATATAAAAAACTACATTAAGATTAGTTGGGTGTCCATACACCTGCTTTTGTATATGCACACTTAGAGTGGTGAGATTTCAGATTATCTTTGGTAGAATACGTAGGAATTAAATTAGCAGAGAAGAGAAGAGATGAATTACTCTATGGGAAAAATGACATGACATAATAAAGACTAGTTCATCTAAACCAAATCAAATTCATGAAGAAATATGAGATGAATTCCTTTCAAAAGAATGATGTTACTATTTCTTAATTATAATTATTTACTGTTTTGAAATTTTTTCCATTGCAATAAGATATGAAATAGAAATAAAAGGATCAAACAGTAAAAATGAAGAAACAAAAATATTTTAGATGACATAGTTTCAGTATTAACTAAAAAGAATTGTCTAAAAGTATTGAAATTAACGTAGGTTTAGTAAAATAGCTAGAAATAAATTAATTTGCAAAGAAGTAATAGCATTTCTGCAACTCATTGGAAAAGATAGTGAAATTTTGCCTGCATGTGATTCTGAATGCAGTTACCTTTCACTTCTCTGTCAAGTGCCTTGTCCAAACCAGTTCCTCTCTTTCCCACCACCATCCCCTTAAGCCTACTTTGACATTACCCTGAGGAGAATCTCATGTATTCTATGCATATATATGTGTAAGTGGAGTCTCACTCTGTCTCACCCAGGCTCACTGCAGCCTCTGCCTCCTGGGTTCAAGCAATTCTCCTGCCTCAGCCTGCTGAGTAGCTGGGATTACAGGCACCCACCACCACACCTGGCTAAGTTTTTATATTTTTAGTAGAGATTAAGGTTCACCAGGTTGGCCAGGCTGGTCTTGAATTCCTGACCTCAAGCTATCCATCTGCCTTGGCCTCCCAAAGTGCTGGGATTACAGGTGTGAGCCACCGCACCCAGCCTATATATTTATTTTTAATTAATATTAATGAGAATAAAATGTATTTTGAACCTTCTGTCTTAACATTTTGAGTGGACAAGGATTGTCTGAGAGCTTCAGAGAGATCCTTCATAACTTTTTCTTTTTTTATGTCTGTATACTAGGAACTTTTTTTTTTTTGAGACGGAGTTTTGCTCTTGTTGGCCAGGCTAGAGTGCAATGGCATGATCTTGGCTTACCACAACCCCTGCCTCCCAGGTTCAAGTGATTCTCCTGCCTCAGCTTCCCAAGTAGCTGGGATTTCAGGCATGTGCGACCATGCCCAGCTAATTTTGTATTTTTAGTAGAGACAGGGTTTCTCCATGTTGGTCAGGCTGGTCTCGAACTCTGGACCTCAGGTGATTCGCCCGCCTCGGGCGGATTACAGGCATGAGCCACCGCGCCTGGCCATTTTTCTGTTTTGTTTGTTTTTCTCCCTTTCAGTTTCTCCTAGGTCTTGCTTTCCTTCCAACCTTCCAATAACTGTTTGTTATGAAATATAATAACTACCAGACTTTTGTGATAAGCCCGCAATAAATGCAGTGTCTGACGGCACATGGAAGTAAGTGGCCAATTCTCTCTCTTCTCCACCCACTTGTTACTTAGGCACAGACTCTGGAAGGGTTAGCAGAGTTACAGAACCACAGTCTCTCTCAGCCAGTATCCTTCCCTAGGTCTATCTGCCTTGCCCACCAAGACCTGAGGAGGATTTTATGGCTACAGCCTGACTGCCTGCTGCTTCTGTTGTCAGATAGGTTAGCACCCTCAGGTCCTTGGTCTAGAGAGTGTTTCTGTCTCTGGTCCCAAGGGGACTTTGGTCAAAACCTAATTTGAAGTTGAGGAATGTTGGCGGGGCTGGGCTGTGAATGGGAGGGCTGTTGATGGGAACAGAATGTAATTGAGAAGGATGCAAAATGCCCCTTTCTTTTACTCTTACTAGGCGGTCTCCCTACTGGGCCAAACTCGGAACCAGCAAAGGCACATGGAGGGCATGGAGGGGTCTCAGCAGGGGTTTAGTGAGTGGGTGAATTTGATTCCTCTACTCTGCTGTTTCACTTCAGCTTAACCCTGTTACACCCTGTTGAGCAGAGTGCCTGGCCCCAACTGAGCCTTGATCACCTGGTATGAATTGATGTCTTACTCCATACTAGGTGCTGTGCTAGACACTTTATTGTCAGGACATCATGTAATCTTCCCATCAAGCTATTGAAATAGAACTACTATAATTCACATTTTTCTGATGAAGAAACAAAAAATTAAAGAGGGGTTAAATCTCTTGCCCAAAGTCACCTATCTAGTAAGTGGCAGAATCAGAGAAACAAACTTTGGTATAATGTGCTTTTTATTTTATTTTATTTTTATTTTCAGATGGAGTCTTGTTCTGTCACCCAGGCTAGAATACAGTGGCACTATCTCTGCTCACTGCAACCTCCGCCTCACTGCAAGCAACTCTCGTGCCTCTGCCTCCTGAGTAGCTTGAGATTACAGGCATGGGCCATAACGTCCAGCTAATTTTTGTATTTTTAGTAGAGACGGGATTTCACCACGTTGGCCAAGCTGGTCTCAAACTCCTGACTTCAGGTGATCCACCTTCCTCAGCCTCCCAAAGTGTTGAGATTACAGGCATGAGCCACCACACCCGGCCAAACTTTGGTCTAATGTGCTTTTTAAAATTTTAAAAATTTTAGCTTGGAATGGTGGCTCATGCCTATGATCCCAGCACTTTAGGAGGCCAAGGTGGCTGGATAACTTGAGGTCAGGAGTTTAAGATCAGATTGGCCAACATGGTGAAACCCTCATCTCTACTAAAAAAAAAAAAAAAAAAAAAAAATTAGCTGGGCATGCTGGTGCCTGCCAATAGTCCCAGCTACTCAGAAGGCTGAGGCAGGAGAATCTCTTGCACCCAGGAGGCAGAGGTTGCAGTGAGCCAAGATCACGCCACTGCACTCCAACCTGGGTAACAGAGTGAGACTCCATCTCAAAAAATAAATAAATAATTAATTTAAAACAAATATTTTGGCCTGGTACAGTGGCTCATGCCTGTAATCCCAACACTTTGGGAGGCTGAGGAGAGCAGATCACGAGGTCAAGAGATCGAGACCATCCTGGCCAACATGGTGAAACCTCATCTCTACTAAAAATACAAGAATTAATCTGGTGTGGGCTGGGCGCGGTGGCTCACACCTGTAATCCTAGCACTTTGGGAGGCCAAGGTGGGTGGATCACCTGAGGTCAGGAGTTTAAGACCAGCCTGGCCATAATGGTGAAACCCCATCTTAGAAAAAGAAAGAAAGAAAGAAAGAAAGAATTAATCTGGTGTGGTGGTGCACGCCTGTAGTCCCAGCTACTCAGGAGGCTGAGAAAGGAGAATGGCTTGAACCCAGGAGGGGGAGATTGCACTGAGCCGAGATTGCACCACTGCACTCCAGCCTGGTGACAGAACAAGACTCCATCTCAAAATAAATAAATAAATAAATAAAATAAACATTTTGATTGTACAATACCTTTAGATTTACAAAAAAGTTGCAAATATGGCACAGGGAGTTTTGTATACCCCATAGCTAGTTTCCCTCTCCCCTTCAACTTTTTTTTTGAGACAGAGTCTCACTCTGTTGCCCAGGCTGGAGCGCAGTGGCACAATCTCGGCTCACCATAACCTCCACCTCCCGGGTTCAAGTGATTCTCCTGCCTCAGCCTCCCGAGTAGCTGGGATTACAGGCATTCACCACCGTGCCCTAATTTAGTAGAGATGGGGTTTCTCCATGTTGTTCAGGCTGGTCTCAAACTCCTGACCTCAGGTGATCTGCCTGCCTCAGTCTCCCAAAGTGGTGGGATTACAGGCGTGAGCCACTGGGCCTGGTCCCATGTTTGAGATTTTAAAGAGATCACCACACCCAGCTCATAAGGCTCCCCCTCCTTCTCTACTTCAGGGGAGAAATTGGGTCTGATTCTTGGTCAAAGTAAACAGGCAGAAAGGATTTCCGATCCCAGCTAGCATTGCTGCCTACACCCTGGCAACTCTTATCCACAGACCACTGTACTTTGTACAGTTCTTCCTAAAGTCATGTTATTTTAAAATTTAATTGTGTTTGAGCACAAGGGTGTTGGCAATAGGGGCGCCCACAGTTAATTAGTAACAGAGAGCAGTAGATAAAACAGATGCTTCCACCTTGGCCAGACACTAGTCGGCCTTCTGTTCTCTCTAAAGAGGCCCCTGAAACGTGACTACTCAATTCGCTTGTGTCTTGACTGATTTTTCATCCCAAGAAGCTAGGCCCCAGTGTTACTCTTCCCTTCTCCATTCAGCCAATTGTTTGATGCCTTGAGTGGATCTGACGACGTAATGCTCACTACTCTCACCCCAGCTGGTATCAAACATTCAGGCCAGAGGTGAGCTCCACTGGGCTTGATAGTAGATCCCAGAGTCATTCATTCCTTTCTTCACCCAAAATATTGAATCAGGTGGGTGCGGTGGTTCACGCCTGTAATCTCAGCACTTTGCAAGGCCAAGGTAGGCAGACTGCTTGAGCCCAGGAGTTTGAGACTAGGCTGGGCAACATGGGGAAACCCCATCTCTATTTTTAAAAAAGGCCAGGAGCAGTAATTCACGCCTGTAATCCCAGCATTTTGGGAGGCTGAGGTGAGAGGATCACTTGAGCTCAGAAGTTCGAGACCAGTCTGGGCAATGTGGCAAGACTCTGTCTCTTAAAAAAAAAATTATAAAAATAAAAATAAAATATGAAGCCAGCCTGGTGGCTCATGCCTGTAATCCCAGTACTTTGAGAAGCTTAGGTGGGTGGATCACCTGAGGTTAGAAGTTAAAGCCCAGCCTGGCCAACATAGTGAAACCCCATCTCTACTAAAAATACAAAAATTTGCATGGTGGTCCATGCCCAGCTCCTTGATTACCTGGGAGTTGGTATGAGAATTGCTTGAACCCAGGAAGTGGAGGTTGCAGTGAGCTGAGATCATGCCACTGTACTCCAGTCTGCGAGACAGAGCCAGACTCTGTCTCAAAAAGAAAGAAATCCAATGCCTGTAATAAGCCAGTCTTCACTATGTAAACCAAAAATATAATTTTAAGGTCCCCCAACCATCTGAATGGACCCCTTCTCTCTGCCAAAGACATTCCAAAGTTAACCTGGTTCAGATCATAATGGGAAGGGAGGTCAGACATGTTTCATTTTACCCTCCTCCCTTTTGGAATTCAGGAAAAGCCAACCAGCATTACAATCAACACAGACCATAAATCTGATAAGAAACATTTACAATCTATTCTCTCTGAAGCCTGCTACCTAGAGGCTTCACCTGCGTGATAAAACCTTGGTCTCCACAACCCTGTGATGTAACCCAAACACTCATGTCTATTGATAATAACTCTTTCAACCAATAGCCAATCAGAAAAATTTTTAAATCTGCCTATGACCTGGAAGCTCCCTGTCAAGCTTCAAGTTGTCCCACCCTTCTAGATCAAACCAATGTGAATCTTACATGTATTGATTGATATATTATATCTCCCTAAAATGTATAAAAGCAAGCTGTACTCCAACCACCATGGCCACCTGTTCTCAGGATCTCCTGAGGGCTGTATCACAGGCCATTGGTCACTCATATCTGGCTCAAAATAAATGTCTTCAACTATTTCACAGAGTTTGGTTCTTTTCATCAGCAATAATTTGGCACCCAACATGGGGCGTCACAAAAGACTCAGGACCCTGAAGGAATTGCCTGAACTCAGAACTAAGGTACCAGGAGGGACCTATTGAAAGTCTCTCCATACTCCAAGAATGTTACAAAAAAAAAAAAAGAAAGAAAGAAAGAAAGAAAGTCTCTCCAACTTCAAGCTTTTCCTTCAGTGGAACTGATTAGTCCTCCTGAGCCCTGGACTTCCCTTTGGTTAATGGTCCTTGATTTATTCTGAGCTGGGTTTTTTTTCTCATAGGAAGTTGTTGTGGAGGACCCTAACTCTGCTTTGGAGGTGCATTCTAAAGGGTCTTCTCCATTGCCTTTTTCTTTTTTTTAATTAATCTTAAAATTATTATTATTATTTTTTTGAGACACAGTCTTGCTCTGTCACCCAGGCTGGAGTGCAGTGGCACAACCTCAGCTCACTGCAACCTCTGCCTCCCAGGTTGAAGTGATTTTTTCGCCTCAGCCTCCTGAGTAGCTGGGATTACAGGCACGTGCCACTATGCCTGCTTAATTTTTGTATTTTTAGTAGAGATTGGTTTTCACCATGTTGACCAGGCTGATCTTGAACTCTTGATCTCATGATCGACCCACACTCAGGCCTCCAAAGTGCTGGGATTACAGGTCTGAGCCCAGCGCCCAGCCTCTATTGCCTTTTTCTGAAGACAAGGAGAAAATATCTTACCAATAAGTGCAGAGTAGTAAAAAGAAAGAAAAAGACAAGGAGAAGGACTCCTTTTTGAGGACTCCATTTGGTTTCTAGTTTGAAGGTGCATTCTAAAGGGTCTTCTCCATTGCTTTTTCTCCCAAAATTAAGCTCAACTGGCTTGTCTGCACATTTGCATGGGGAACTAAACTGTCATTTTTATAAATAAATGAGAGACTGAGTTTCCTCAGCTCTGAAGAAAAAGAGCAGTTTGCTCCTCCCAGTCAAAAGGCACCCCTGGGTGATTGAAGTCTGTGTGGGAGTGACACGGGGGTTGAGCCCCTGCAACATTGGCAACGCTACAGGGAACCCCCAATAAACCTAGTTAAAAAGGCTCATCCAGGAAGCACATATAGGAGCTGGTCACTCCAGGTTTTGAGCCCTCTCAGAGATGCTAGACCCCTGGAGAGAGAAACTGAGATACATAAGAGGAGAAACGACTCAGTGGGGACACACCATGGAGTCCCACCCATAACCAGCACATTTCAACCCATTCCACAAAGCCCTAGGGCACAGCTCAGTTTCTCCTTGCTTTTTAAGTAAAAAGGTCGGGTGCAGAGGCTCATGCCTGTAATCCCAGCACTTTGGGAGGCCGAGGTGGGTGAATCACAAGGTCACGAGATGGAGACCATCCTGGCTAACATGGTGAAACCCCATCTCTACTAACAATACAAAAAAATTAGTTGGGCATGGTGGCATGCACCTGTAGTCCCAGCTACTTGGGAGGCTGAGGCAGGAGAAACGCTTGAACCCAGGAGGCGGAGGTTGCAGTGAGCCGAGATTGTGCCACTGCACTCTAGCCTGGCAACAGAGCAAGACGCCGTCTCAAAAAAAGTAAAAATAAAAATAAGATAAAAAATATTTAAGTGAGAAACAACCTAAGAATAAGGAAAAACAAGAAGAATGACACCACTAGGAGGCAGCCTGTTGGTTTTATGGCATCTCTACTTGCAAGTGTTTGGGTAAAATGGACATATTATGGTCTTTTTGTGCACATTTTAAACTGATGAACAAATTACATCAAGAAATTACATCTGCTGCACATGGACCCCGCAGCAGAGCACAAAGGTCCACCTGTAGTTATAGATTTCCTACACTCTCTCTTCCTCTATTTTCTTTTCTGCCTGCTTTAAATCTAGTTATTTTTCTACTGAGATAAAAACCCCTGTTTGGATCCAACCTTTGGTTGTTATTGTTGTTTTTGCAAACTGGTGAGTTTCTATTAATACCTCATGGGTAAAGTTCTGAAGTAAAAGATATAGGATCTTTGTATGAGTGTGTATGTGCATGTTTATGTGAACATACACGTATTTTGTTATGTGTTTTGGCCACAAGGTACCAAATTGGCTTAAAATTGAAGAGTACTCATAAATTAAATAATAAACCCAAATGCTATTCAAGTTCATGTGACTTAAGTAAGATCTTTATTAAATAGCCCCCAAATTTGTAACTGCCTGACGGGTTCTTCCTGCCTGGCGCATAAAGGCCATGGCATTGTAGTAGAGAAAGAGTTTAATAGACATGAAGGGGCTACACCAGGTGGGAGATGGAATTCAACTCAGATAATCTCCCCTGGAAGCTCATAGGTTAAGGGTTTTTCAAAGGCAATTTGGGGGAAGGGGTGGAGGTGGCCGCAATAGCTGCTTGCTACTGGTTTGTTGGGGCAGAGCTGAAATCTTAGAGGATGGAAGCTGTCCTCCGGTGGGCTGAATCATTTCTGGGTGGGGCCACAAGAGCAGGGTTGGCAAGTCTAGGTGCAGCCGTGGGTGTCAGACATGCAAAAAGCTTGAAAAGATATCTCAAAAGGCCGATCTACAATAGTGGTGCTATTTGCAGGAATAATTGGGGAAGTTGCATATCTTATAACCTCCAGAATATTGGCTGAGAATCATTTATGTCTGAACCTTAGCAGACATAACTCAGTCTCTTCTCCTCCCCCTGTTGGCTTATATAAAATAGCTTTATACAAAGTAGCTTTCCATAAAGTGGCTTTATAGAAGTGGTGGCATTTTGGGCAAGGCCTATCATCATTTAAATGATAGCCTAAATGTCTGCCAGAGTTAGCTTGGCCTAATAGCCCAGGAATAATTAAGGGAAAGGCAAGATGGGGTGGAGGGTTTTTTCTCACTACTATAATTTTTGCAAAGGTAGTTTCATAATTTTGAATGCTACAGAACAAGACAGCATGTTTGGGTGAATGCAAGAGCCACAGGTCACTATTAAATGGCTGCCGATGAGTATGTGTGATCCAAATGCACAGGACATTATTTGTGAGAGAACAATCAGCCTAGTGGACTGGATAAACCCCACTGCAAGGTCTGTATACCCTGAGAAGGGGACTACCCAACTCTTCCTATAAAATGCCAGGTGGAGCACCCTAGATGAAGCAGCTGGTATGTTTCATATGCAAGCCATATGGGACTGGCTTTGTGATGACCAGGACATGTTCCCACTGAATATGCTTATTACCCAGGTCATGGTAAATGTCAGTGAAGTGGTTACATTGTCCTGGGTAAATACTTGGGGTTTGTCGTCTCGCACCAAGAACATTGAGGACATGGACACACAGGAGGAGTTTAGGAACAGAGGGGTTTTTTTTTGTTTGTTTGTTTGTTTTGAGACAGAGTCTCACTCTGTTGCCCAGGCTGGAGCGCAGTGGCGTGATCTCAGCTCACCACAACCTCTGCCTCCCAGGTTCAAGCGATTCTCCTGCCTCAGTCTCCTGAATAGCTGGGACTACAGGCATGCACCACCACACCAGGTTAATTCTTGTATTTTTAGTACAGATGGGGTTTCAGTATATTGGCCAGGCTGGTCTCAAACTCCTGACCTCATGATCCTCCTGCCTCGGCCTCCCAAAGTGTTGGGATTACAGGCGTGAGCCACCGCACCCAGCTGAGCAGAGGTTTAGTAGGCAGAAGAAAGAGAGAAAAAAAAAAAGAACAGCAATCTCTCTAGTGAGTGAGAGAGGGGGGCTTCTGAGAGGAAAGACCAGCTTGTGGCAGATGCATCAGATTTTACAGTCTGGCTTGAGGAGGCTGTGTCTGATTTATGTAGGGCTCACAGATTGGTTCCATCAGGTGTGACGTTTACATAGCATGTAGGGAAGCCTTGTCACCCACCCTATTCTTATTATGCAAGGGAATTCTTTTCTTGGCTGGCGCCATCTTGTCTCCTCCTTACTGTACATGTGGCTGACAATGAGAAGGGAAAATGGAGCCACCATCTTGAACATGATTGGCACAACTGCCAGCATGAATGTCTGCAGCTTGATTTTACAGGCTGCTCTTTCTTAGAAAGGAAAATGGTTCGGGGCTGCTTTTCATTAAAAGGAAAAACCTTACTGAGGACTTTTGTACCCTCACCATCTGCCTAAGTAATTTTCTTCTTAACTCCTGTATCATTAGGGTTAAGGGAGCCCCTTTTACATGGGTACCCCAGGTGACCTTGAAGCAGGAAATTTTCTCAGACCCCTTCACGGGCAGGAACTGGAGTGTGGGACTGGAGCTAGCAGGCTGCTTCAGCCCCAGCAGGGGCAAACTACTCACTAGAACTCACTGTGCCCAACCCCCATGGGAGGGAGCATGTAGGTAAGTGGGTTCAGGAGCAGGGGCAAGTGCTTTTGGGTGCTGGCGGGAGTAAAATTCTGTGTAGCCATGCAGCAGCCTCTAGTGGGGAGTACCTACGACCCCCGCAACCCCAGAAGCAGTGTTACAGTCAGTGCTCTTTTAGCTTTGCCATCCCCAGATGTGGAGGGTCAGTGTGACAGCCTTTCCATCCACACCCCTGGTACTTGAGCTCTTGTTCAGCATCCAGGAAAAAGCAGGTCACATGAAAGAATTGAAGGGTGGTGAATGAGGAGGATTTTATTGTCAATGAAAGTGGCTCTCATGGCCAGGCGTGGTGGCTCATGCCTGTAATCCCAGCACTTTGGGAAGCTGAAGTGGGTGGTTAACTTGAGGTCAGGAGTTTGAAACCAGCCTGGCCAACATGGTGAAACTCCTGTCTCTACTAAAAATACAAAAAAATTAGCTGGGTGTGGTGGTGGGCACCTGTAATCTCAGCTACTTGAGAGGCTGAGACAAGAGAATCACTTGAACCCAGGAGGCAGAGGTTGTAGTGAGCCAAGATCACGCCATTACACTCCAGCCTGGGCAATAGAGTGAGATTCCGTCTCAAAAAAAAAGAAGAAAAAAGTGACTATCAGTGGGAAGGGGAGCTAGAAAAGGGATAGAGAAGAAAGATAATCTTCCCCTGGAGCAACATCCTCAAGTCATCCCTCTGAAGTCAAGTTGCTTCTCTCCAATGTCCAACTGCAGTCTCTGACATCCAGCCGCTTCTCCTCTTCTACTCCTCTCCTTCTCTGCTAGCAGAGCCTGGGGTTTTTATGGGCACAGGATAGAGGGCAGGGCAGGCCATGGGTGGTTTTGGAAAAGGCAATATTCTAGTGGGAAAATAGGAATGCATGTTTTCACTTTGGGCTGCAGTTCCAGGCTTGAGGTTGGGACCCTCACCAGGGACCTGCCATCTTCTGCCCAGAATTTCCCCACCTCCTATCAGCATTACTCCTGCAGAATCCCAGCGAGTTCTGTTTGAGAAGCCTTGTCAAATTTACTATTCCTCATGGGTCCTACAGAGGCTTAATAAAATATTATTATGGTAATTAACAAAAAAGAAAAAAAAAAAAAAGGGAAAGACAAAAGGGAGCATCCCAAGTGCTGGGATTACAGGTGTGAGCCACTGAGCCCAGCCTGATCCTGATAAGAAACTTTCACAATCTATTCCCTGAGGCTTCATAAGCATGATAAAACCTTGGTCTCCATAAATCTTTACCATAGCCAGACATTCCTTTCTATTGATCATAACTCTTTCAACAATTTGGCAATCAGAAACTGTTTAAGTCTACCCATGACTTGGAAGCCCCTGCTTCAAGTTGTCCTGCTCTTCTAGATAGAATTAATGTAAATATTACATGTACCAATTGAATTAAGTCTCCCTAATATGTATAAAGGCAAGCTGCACCCCGACCACCTTGGCCACATGTTCTAGGATCTCCTGAGGACTATGCTGTGGGCCATTGGTCACACATATTTGGCTCCGAATAAATCTCTTCAAATATTTTACAGACTTTGCCTCTTTGTTGACAAATAGGTCATGTGAGTAATAGCAGATAATATTTATAAATCTCTTACTCATGTGTTAAGCACTCCTTGTACAAGATTTCACTTAATTCTACGACAACTCTTGTGAGATAGATATTTTTTCTATTTTAGGTTAGGTAACCAGGGCTCAAACAATTTAAATAAGTTTCTAAATTTGACATAACTAACAAATGGCATATGTGAGATTTGAACCCAATCGTATACTTCACGCCAGAGCCCATACTCTTAATCCTTGCCCTATACTGCCTCCTTGGGAGAAGGCATGGTTTGGGCATTCAAGGACCTCACCTATGTATAATAGCTATTTTTAGAAATCTTTAAAAATCTCTGTCATTGGCCAGGTGCAGTGGCTCATGCCTGTAATTCTAGCACTTCGGGAGGCCAAGGCAGCAGGATTGCTTGAGCCCAGGAATTCATACCCAGCCTGGATAACATAGCAAGACCCTGTCTCTACAAAGAATACAGAATAAGCTGAGTGTGGTGGTACACACCTGTAATACACACCTGCTATCAGGAGGCTGAGGTAGGAGGATCACTTGAGCCCAGGAGATCGAGGCTGCAGTGAGCTATGATCATCTTACTGCACTCCACCTGGGTGACAGAGTAAGACCCTGTCTCAAGAAATATATGTTGGCCGGGCCCGGTGGCTCACGCCTGTAATCCCAGCACTTTGGGAAGATCACAAGGTCAGGAGATTGAGACCATCCTGGCCAACATGGTGAAACCCCATCTCTACTAAAAAATACAAAAAATTAGCTGGGTGTGGTGGCGCCTCCTGTAGTCCCAGCTACTCGGGAGGCTGAGGCAGGAGAACTGCTTGAACCCGGGAGGCAGAGGTTGCAGTGAGCTGAGATAACGCCACTGCACTCCAGCCTGGTGCCTGGTAACAGAGTGAGACACTGTCTCAAAAAAAAAAAAGAGAAATATATGTATATATATATGTCGGCCACACACAGTAGCTCACACCCATAATCCCAGCACTTTGGGAGGCCAAGGTGGGCAGATCACCTGAGGTCAGAAGTTTGAGACCAGCCTGGCCAACATGGTAAAACCCCGTCTCTACCAAAAACACAAAAATTAGCCAGACTTAGTGGTAGGTGCCTGTAATCCCAGCTACTCAAGAGGCTGAGGAAGGAGAATTGCTTGAACCCAGGAGGTGGAGATTGCCGTGAACCAAGAATCACACCTTTGCACTCCAGCCTGGGCGACAAGAGCAAAACTCTGTCTCAAAACAAAAACCAAAACCAAAACCAAAACGAAACTAATATACATATATATATGTCATATGTCATGTACATACATATCCTCTCTGGATGTGTTTCTATTTTCTGTCCTCCCTCGCATCCCTGGTTATTTATTACCTTGTCTGGTAATTTTTATTGATTGTTATACATTATGTTTATTACGTTGTAAAGCATCTGGATGTTATTGTCTTCCTGTAAAAAAAAAGTTAAAGTTTATGTATTTTTTTCCTAGAAGTAAGTTAATTTGATTTGTATTAGTTTACCTTATCACAGATTTTTTTCTGGGCTGCTACAGAGTTCTCTTATTCTACAGAAAAAATAGCCCTATTCCTAAAGCATGAAAGTTTTGGGATCCAAACTCAATGCCCAGGGAATATATCAAGGTCTCTCAAGGTTTTGTTTTTTTTTTTTTTTGAGATGGAGACTCAGGCTGAAGTGTAGTGGTACATTCTCAGTTCACTGCAACATCTGCTGTCCAGGTTCAAGCAATTCTCCGGCCTCAGCCTCCTAAATAGCTGGGATTACAAGCTTGTGCCACCACACCCGCCTAGTATTTTTTTTTAAGTAGAGACAGGGTTTCACCATGTTGGCCAGGTGGACCTCAAACTCCTGACCTCAAGTGATCTGCCTATCTCGACCGCCCAAAGTGCTGGGATTACAGACATGAGCCTCCCTGCCCCGCCTTTTTTTTTTTTTTTTTTTTTTAAATCAGGCACTCTCCGAAGCCAGTGTAGGCTCAGAGAGACTCTCTCTCTACTTTTTTCTATTCAGAACCATAATTTGGTATCTCTACACTCTTCCGGCGACTCCAAGTTATCTCTCTTCTTGCAACCCATCAATAGCTGTTTTCTGCCAGAATTTGTGGATGTTCTCCTGTGCAGGTAGCACTCAGTATTCAGCCAAAGACTAAGGGAATCCCTTTGTGTTTCTTGAGCTCCTTTTCTGTGTACACCTCTCCTTTCTTCTACTCTGCCTCAAAAATTATAGCCACGACCACCATTTGAAACTCTGACCTCTGCTTCTTCAGCTCAGCAACATCTTTGCACTCTAATTGTCTTCACCTCTCTGCACCCTGGTTTAGAAACTGCGCCCAGGCAGAGAGCTGTACGGAGCTCAGCTCATATATTTCCATTTTCTCAAACACCGCAGTAAGCACTGTCTGTTATTCAATGCCGAGAAACAGTTGCTTCCTATATTTGCCAATTTTGTTGTTTCTGATGTAAGAGTAAGCCTAATACTTGTTACTTCATCATGGCCCCATCTGAAAAGCCTTGGTATTTTTTTTCTTCTTTGCTTCATTTTTTTAAAACTAAAATTAAGTACTCTTTCTTCGTTCTTTTTCCAAATCCTGCACAATGGGCATTCATTTTATAACAATCTGATAATCTCTGAATTTTCACTGCTAACTTTGGGAGGAATTTCGTTTAGAGTTTAACTTGAAAATAAGAATAATAATAATCCCTCCCTAAAACTGACTACTTCCTTGCTCAGGGACCAAAAAACTGCCTTTGTCAGACTAATGAAAGGCCACAAGAATAAAATTACGGTAGGGGTCTGAACTCTTCTAAGATGGAGATATAGTTTCGTTCTTTCTTTCTTTTTTTAAGATGTAGACATAGTTTTTATAATCCCTTACTGCTCAGGGGTCATGCAGCCAGAGGTCACAGGAGTTGTCACTTTCCCAATTGCTTCCATAGATAATATCACTTCAGATGCTATCTATACTATAGAACCCAAGATTGGTCTTTTTTGAGATGTTTTTCATATTGACCCCACCCAGACTCCTGGGTCATGACTCAGTTAGTCCTGTGGTCCCACCCAGAGGCCAACTCAGCTCAGCACATGAGGATTTTTTCCACACCCCTATGTTTTCATCCCCAACCAAGCTGCAGCACCCATTTCCTAGCCCCCTGCCCACCACATTGTCCACAAAAGCCCTGAGGTCTGAGCCTTCAGGGAGGTTGATCGGGGTGTTAACTCCAGTTCTCCTGCATGGGCTGGCCCTGTGTCAACTAAATTCTTTCTCCACTGCAATGTCATGGTCTCGGTGGCTTGTGATTACACCACTTTCTTTCCTCACTATCACTTTTTGGATCTCAGGTTTTCATTCTGAGATCATTTTTCTTCTTCCTGAAGTCATTTTTTAGGCATTCTTTTGGTGAAGGTCTGCTGTGGTAGATTCTCTCAGATGTTATTAGCCTCAGAATAGCTTTATTCTTCCCTCATTCCTGAAAGATAATTTGTCTAGGTACATAATTCAAAGTGGATAATGATTTCTCTCATTTCAGGTTGACAGTTAATGTTTTTTTTTTAGCAAGTTGAAGACATTATTGATAAATATATTTTCTTTCTATTTTTCTTTTTCTTTCTTTCTTTTTTT
This sequence comes from Cacajao melanocephalus, assembly GCA_963573385.1. Lineage (NCBI taxonomy): Eukaryota > Metazoa > Chordata > Mammalia > Primates > Pitheciidae > Cacajao > Cacajao melanocephalus. Next base: position 39,738 of record CAUYLG010016020.1, read on the forward strand.
TTTTGAGACACAGTCTCACTCTGTTGCCCAGGCTGGAGTGCAGTGGCATGATCTTGGCTCACTGCAACCTCTGCCTCCTGGGTTCAAGTGACTCTCCTGCCTCAGCCTCCTGAGAGTAGCTGGGATTACAGGTGCCTGCCACCATGCCTGGCTAATTTTTGTACTTTTAGTAGAGATGGGGTTTCACCATGTTGGTCAGGCTGGTTTCGATCGTCTAACTTCAAGTGATCTGCCCATCTTGGCCTCCCAAAGTGCAGGGATTACAGGTGTGAGCCACCACGTCTGGCTGATAAATGTATTTTCTACCTTTGTTCTTATGAAATCTGTAGTCTAGCTGTCATTCACTTATAGGAAATTTTTTTCTTTTAAGATGCTTTTAAAACTGCTAGCCTTTCTCTGCAAAGGCTGCATACCTTCCTTATCAGTAACTGCCAAAATTACTAGCCTTTACTTACCAATAGTGACTAGAATAAACAGCCCAAGCTAATTCCATCATGGCCCCTGCACCCTGTAATAAATAACTAAGATCTGTTATTTCTACTACAACCCAGATGATTTGCAAACTAAGACTTATGTTGACTTCTGTAAGCCACTTAAGTAACAGTCAAAG